>JAYRCH010000098.1:0-203153 GCA_037179445.1 Phengaris alcon alcon
GTAATATTATCCTTTAAATTTTAGATTTGTTCACAGTAGTAATATTATTAGTAAGTAATATTAACAGGCGAGTCATGCACAACAGCTGTTTGTGGCGATTGCTTCTTCTCAGTCGCACCTTGCGCGGTGATAATATGAGTAGGTGATGCGATCTCGCTTGCACTAATTTGAATAGGCGAACAATTAGACTCCTGCGCAAATTCGTCGTAAATTTTTTCACAGTAATTATGGCAAATTTCGGATATAGCTTGCCCCCCTTGATTTGTATTTATATTAAAACGCTCTTCTAGCCGTGTAAATTCAATAAATATATCCTCGAAGTCCTTTTTGTGAACGTAGTTGCTTTTAATATCCTCTAAAGACTTTTCAAAAAGCAATAATCTCTTTAGCAATGTTGAAACATCTACATGGTCGAATGTAACCGGGGGAAGCTTTGCAAGGTTCCCTGGTACAAAAACCGACAATAATTCGGGATACGTTGCATTTAGAAGAGATAAACTATCGTCCAAATTTCATTGTGATTTGCCCGCTTGCTTACGCGTCGTTATCTTTTTACTTAAGGATTTAAAAAGTAACGATTTAACCACTTCGATATTACTGTCACTAAAGGCACTTTCACAGATTCTTATAAGACTTTCCTCAATCAATCAAATCAATTATTTATTGCCAGAATGTGGTATACATAAGGTCTTAGAAATATTATAATAGCTAGGATCCAACATTCTGCCATCACAATGGCGCGCAAAATATCCTTAACATGCACCTAGCATTAGGTGTGTGAAGTTAACATTTATAAATTAAAGCAACAGATTGGAATTAAATTAAATATAGAAATACAGTTAATATTTTAGGAACATCAATAACTATTAATCATAACAAATTAAATAATAATTAAATAAATCACACAGTTTTAGTATTAGTCATACAAATTAAATAAAGTATCAAAAATCAATATAAAAAGTAAGATATAGCTCGACATGTCATCATAACAATAAAGTCATATTAGTATTCATAATTCATAATTATCATAAAATCAAATAAAATAATTAATAAAATATTATGTCAAAATCATTATAATCTCATGTAAAAAGTAAAAATTAGATATCTAATGTAATTTTTGTAAATTTAAGTAATATTCATTTAAATGTCATGTATTCATTTAATGTATAAAACCAATTATTTAACTGCCACTTAGTTAATTGTCAAATTATATTTAATTTAATTGTAATTGTAAAATTAACTAGGTTTAAGCTTTTGAAATGATCAGGTAGCTTGTTATATACAGTAATGGCATTGATGTACACATTTTTTTATAGATATCATACCGGCACTGAGGCAGGTATAGTTTATACTTGTGTCTTGGTGTAGCACTTCTATTATTAATGTCAGAATTTTTGGGAAAGTACTGTGAATTTTGTTTTACAAAAGTACAAATAATGCACAAGCATACCAGAGGTCTGAATACGAAATTTCTGAAATAAGGTTTTGCAACTGTCTGAGGGCCAAGCTCCGCAAATGGCTCTTACACACTTCTTTTGAACCTTAAATGCCTTGTCAATTTCAACAGAGTCCCCCATAGCAATAGCCCATACGAGAGCACCGAAGACACATATCCGTGGTATGCGCATAGTCCGGCCGCGGTCGAGACTTTGATACGTAACATTTTAATTGCGTATACTAACTTGTCTAGTTTGTTGCATACGTGGCTTATGTGATCTTTCCAATTACAGTGTATGTCTACTATGAACCCTAAAAATTATGTGTAATTAACTTCTTCTATTTTAATGCTATCAAAGGTTAAATTTAAGTCAATTTGTCGTGTCATATAGTCCCTAAATTGAATAATTTTAGTTTTATTGATATTAATTTTTAGATTATTATATTTAAGCCATGTTGTTGTAATATATGTAATACGGTTGACAAAATAATTTTTTGTCAACCGTATTACAAATATCAATTTGGATTTCTACATTCTCACATTTAATTACAGCTGTTGTATTATGTGCGAATAAAATAGTATTTTGATCTGCTACATTAAGTAAATCATTGATGTACAGCAAAAATAGTTCTGGCCCTAGTAAGCTTCCTTGGGGAACTCCAAATTCGTTGCATAGAAACTTCAACCTACTAGTAATTTGTTTCCCTTGAGTAATTATTAAAATCTCTACGTACTGTCGTCTTCCCGTGAGGTAACTTTTAATCCAATCATAGGCTTTGGCCCGTATTCCATATTTTTCGAGCTTGTATAGTAGAAGCTTATGATCTACAAAATCAAAGTAAGCATTTAACCGATTCATCAGAAGAGAGGTGCGGCGGCCGGCGAGGTTTACACTGACGTTTGCGTTATTATCGATTAGCAATGCCAATAACTTAATAGATGGCGATTTTCCAAATATTCGATATTAATTTCACACAGTTATTGATTCTCACAGTTTCTAGAACAACGGCTCATCATAATTATGATCATGAGTATTTGGCTTACAACATTGAGCTACATTAGACAAGGTCCGGCGCTAGTATGACGAACCTATCACGGATTTCGGCCAAATGACCGATAAAATGATGGAATACACCATCTATAATAGCTTCTTTTCACAAATAAAATTGGGTGATTAGAATTGTTTTTATAAACGACATATAAAGTGTAAAAAAAGAAAGAAATTTGTGTCCTTGCTTCTTCCCGCGTCTTCGCCCGCGTTAAATTGGGATTTACACGATATTTTTATAATTGATAGCTAATAAATATTCGAATGTATAAGCTATTTTATTTTAAACGTTCATCAATATCCGTTCGGTAGATTTTGCGTGAAAGAGTCACAAACATTCCCATTTATAATAGTAGAAGGATGTTAAACTAGTCCGCCAGCACATAATATATTATATATTTTTAATCTGTGCCGCCAGTGTCCAAAAAACCGACCGTACAAAAGGTAATGCAAGGTCTTAAAATGATAAGTAATTAAATTACTGATTATATGTTGTACTTATGTTTCTTGATGAATTATCTAAAAGTTCACCTAAAAGGCATTTTTAATCATCTTGACGAAAATGTAAACAATCCGTGAATATTTTCGGTTAACTGTCAATTGCAATACAAATACTTCTTCCGTGACAAACAACAACAAATGAGGGTTTTTAAATTTGTGACATCTGACAGCTTTTTGACACGACAAGGACCGCCAGGATACCAAGCGCCGCCCGGTGACAGAAAAAGAATCGAAAATTCTTATGACCGTTTTTGATACCACTTACGCCACCAGATGACGCTTTGTTTGCGTTGGGTCTGCCCCCTAACGACAGAAAAAATATCAAACACGCTCATTGACAGGTGATTAGTAAATCTACGCTGGTGCCAGTGCACATGCGCCAAAAAATAAGCTGACAAACACGTCGGCTCCTAGCTTTAAGGCGGATACCTCTATGAAGCCCCTATTATATTCGTGTCAATAAATTCCTGAGTCATTAGTCAGCATCAAACAATAACATCTATTTTTTCCTTTTCGACTACATTTTTATGTGGTCATCTATTATTTATTTAATTTCTCGTTCAGCCTTCGATCAGTTAGCCATCACGCCAATATAATTTTTGTTTATTATTTTAAATTTACGGGCAAGCTTGAATTTTTTTTTCAGTGTTAGTAGAATTGCTTCCGAACCGTAATCCTCCCCGGGTTAACCCCAAAAGACTTAATTAAACGCGAGTGTGCCTTAAGGATATCAAAGGGCGACACAGCACTTAAAATGCTGTCTTGTATTTTGACACCATGTCGATGATCTCGCGAAATATGCCGCTAAACTGTACGAAGAGGCTGGACAAAATCTACAAAAAACTGCAGAGTTATTTAGAACTACTGGTTGTCTGGTGGTGTTATGTGCATATTGTTTAGTTTAGTTTACATGTTTTAGGCAACGAAGGAGACCAGAAGTCATCCACGATTTGAGGAGTTTCTTACGGTTGGGTACTTTGACTAGTTTAGTGTTAGTTCCCTAATGGAGCCAACAAGATAGTCTGCGGCATTATTAGGATCTTGAGTATAAAATATTGGGGTGAGGTCCAGGTTGGGTATCTCGTTAGATATATATTTGGTCGTAGTTTAGTTGATTAATTGTTTTACGGGTCGCTAGTTTTGTTGGACGTTTTGAAAGGTAGAGTATTGATGTTTCATGGTCGGTAATACATGTATGTGCAACAAGTACTTTAGCCGGAAGTTCTGTCTTCTGCATTATGTGGTCCAGGCAGTTGGATAGTCGAGTAGGTACAGTATGCGCGGGTAAAAGTCCTTATAGTAGTTCTTATTCTGGTCTAAGGTGTTTTCACCTATATTGAGGTCACCTATGATTGCAATATTCTGGGCACGGTATATTTTTTGCATTGCGTTGTTTAGGGAATTCAGAAAAAGAAAAATATATTTTTTTGTTGGAGATCTATATACAGCTAATATACAGTCTTCGGAGGTGCTCGGATCGGTGAGTGAAAGAGTAGGCACGATGGAATGGAGGATGTTGGCGCCGGATGGGTGTGGCTATCGGTCTTCAATATGGCTGCTATATCAGGATCTCTTGAACTCCTACGAACTTATGTTGTCCTATTTCACCGAAAAACGTTGAAATTAACATTTTCGAAATTTTTATTATTAATTTATATAAAAACTGTGTAGGTCTTAGACACGTCTACTCGTTGTCGAAGTCTGGGGGAAGGGGAAATGAAAAAAAGAATAAAAATGTATACACTATGACAGATTGAGAAACATCAACGTTTAAAGTATAATCAAACGCATGGTAGTGTGAGTTATTAGTGTGAGGTAGTGTGTGTAACGTTATTTTTATTAATTTAAAGTATTTTTTAAACATTATTAAAAAGATATATTAGTGCAACCTTCTACTCCTCCATATAAACTGTGTCAAATTTCATACTCACCCTGTTATAATAATATTTTTTGTAAAACGAAGTACAAATTTTTTGCTTAACGTATTACCTTATTTACATGATGATAAAAACACTTTATTACTTTTATTTATAGTCATACATTGCAGCAGTTTACGCTCTATGACACTAGCTCTATTGACTATTATAAGCTAATTAATTACTAATTACCTTTTTCTAACCTTCATCACTTTAACATAATATTAATAATACGGAAATAAACTTTGAATAAAGAAATTATTGAAGTCTTTATTATAGGCTGTTTTTGCTCGGCCTTTGGGAACAGACGGCAAAAGGTCAACTTTTGACTCACTCGCGCCTTCCTGTACCGTGCCATTTGGTGAGGCTCTCATGTCTACGGACTAACAAGACGGAACACAGTAATAATTATAATTAGACAAAAAATGATTTCTAAGCATAATTAGACAAAAAATTATTTGTAAGCATGTATGCTTACAAATAATTTTTTGTCTAATTAGATATAATTAAAAATTATATAAAAATATAGTTAATAAGATAAACACGTGTTTCTAATTTCGCCAAATTCTCAAACGCTTCTTCAAGTTAAGATGCTCTTAAGTAGCCCCCTGTCTTTGTTATTTTTCCAAGCGGAGACAGTGACGCCTGTAGAGGATCCAACTGGGGTGTACCTGTAAAATACTTGTAGAATCTAAAAGCTAAAATAATGAGAGGGACACTACGTAACTCTTCACTGTTCAAAAAGTAACGCATTTTTTTTTCAAAAAGCGTTTATTATTCGTAATAAATTCGCTCCAGATTTTAAGGTCCTTCGCCTTTAGTCAAGATGCATTCGACAATTTTGCCGCCGTCGACATAAGGCATCGCAAGCGACATGTCACTTGGCGATGACTTATGTCAAATCCCATACATTTTTGATTTCGAACTTCGCCGTCGAAATTATCGAATGCATCTTGACTAAAGGCCCAGGAACGCAAGTGCGCAATCGGCGGTAATCGCTCACCATCAGCCTCCTGACTGGCTGGCTTAAATTATACTATCTATATAGGCTTATACGTTATATACTAACCCCCTTACTAATAAAAATATTTAAACAAAGGATAACTTAACGTTGCTATATTTTTCTATCAAGTGACATTTACAACGTATCAGACAAAGACAGCAACGTTGTTTATGTTATCCGTTGTGTAAATAGTTTAATTAGTAAGGGGGTAGCTATATAAGCTCGTATATAACGTACTCGTATAAGTGTATTATGTACTCATGATACACTTAAACGTTATATCCGAGTGGCGGACTAAGTAATGACCCGTGCCATCTAATGGCATCTAAAAGGCTAGATTCTGAGTCCCAACTAATAGGAAGGTTTGTGAAAAGTCACTCTAGCTGTAAGACTCGATCTCAGTATATCTAATTATTATTACGCGTATCTCGCTGGTGGCCTACATGGTTAATTAGGCTCTCGTTTTGTTTAGGTGTCTTTAAAGTGTGCCAAGCGTAAAGGAAAAATCTGAGTATAGCGATTCCCCGTGTGGGAATCATCATATTATTATTATATTAATACGCAAAGCAAAAACTCAGGACAGTTACTACTCACTTCAGAACAGTTAAATTTTATGTGGCAGAAGGTGTGCAGAAAGCTAATTTTTTTAAAATGATGCGTAGAATTACATAAAATTAATAGATATAACAACAACACACACTACCTCAGATTATCCAAACACACTACCGTGCGTTTGATAGATACAATTTTGTTACGCGGTGACGTTTGTGAATCTGTCACAACATTTATAAGTTTTTAGGATTCCGTCATACTCAAGGAACCCTTATAGTTTCGCTCTATCCATCCGTCTCTCTGTCTGTCTGCTCTTCTAGCGTCTGTAATTATGAACATAAATTGATGAAATTTGGTACAGTTGTTTACTGTGTATAGATTTCAGTTTCGGCATTATAAAATAATAATAATATATTATATTTTAGAGGTGGCATACATGTGAAGTTGAAATGAAAAAAATTTTTCATTCTACCCCAAAGTGGGGGGTGTCGTTGAATAGGTATTTTAAAAATATAAAGTAAAGGTTTTATTAATGACTTTTTTACAAAGTCAATCATTTTTGAGTAATCGGCTTCCAAAGATGTTCCTCCCCTGGCATTTCTAAACTTTGAGACATAGAAACAATTTTCCATTCTGATAGATCATGGTAAATACTCTTTAGGAAAATTATTTTGAACGAAATCGGACATTAACTTTTGAAGTACCTAGTTTGAAAAAACCTATTGCACGTTGATAGTTACGGAACCCTCCTGAGACATGTCCTGGCATGCTCTTGGTTAAGTTATTTAATTTTTTCTATCTAAGGGGCAAAAGAAACCTTCTAAAGTTCGAATTTAAAAAATAAATCGATCATTATGGGTGAATTTCGATCACAGGGCGAAACCTAGTCAAATTTAAAATGGCCGGTAATGATTTCTGTTTTTTTTAAATGATACATGACATATGTGTTTAGTGAAGGATGTTGATAACGCGAGGTCAGGGTCAGGTCAAAGGGAAGGGGCTCTCGAAAGGCTTTTATGGTCTAGAAAGTTGCGAAACGCAAATCAGCCTTAATTGAAACACATTACAGCTTATAATTGCGACCATATTTTTTGCACGTACAATATAATTGCTTATTTACAATAAATCATAGTAAATGTGTACAAAGAATAAGGAATTAAACACAATTGAAAGCGGAGAATGAAACATTTTCCCATGTACTGATTCATGCATTAACAAGTTAAAAAGCAACATTACCAACATTACCATTAATATTTAAATAGATATTTTCCTCATTTGCTGTGCTGTATTATTTATTTTTGTCTGTAAAGACAAAAATAAATAATACTGGTCGCATCTTAGATCATACATTACATTATATATCTATGGGTCGCATCAGTGGCGAAGGCTGGTTCTCCTTCATAGGGAAGCCCTAGCCTTTGTAATAGATAGGGATTTGGATGAGGTTTTTCAAAAGGTAGGTGGTGAGTGAAGCCGACAGGAATGGAGTTGTAAGAACCCCGCGCCACTGGGTCGCATACATTATTGTTGTTATTATCATTAAGCGTGAAGCGAAAACTTCTTACTCCTTTTTGGGAAAATAATGCAAACGGGCGGAAGTATGAAATTTGGGTCAGTTAAAGTTAATGTGGAGGAAAGTATGTAGAAAGCTAATATTTTTTTAAATAATGCTTAGAAATACATAAAATTAATAAACACAACCGGACCGATTTGACCATTTGTTTGGTTTGACAAAATGGCCAATTTATCTTTCACATTCCAGAGACAACATTAATGTATTTCGTATTGCGTATCTAAACGGCAAAAGAACCCTTACGTCCAAACATAAACATTGGTCGGATTTCGACCACTAGGCGACCACTAGACGACCACAAGCGACCACCAGACGACCACTAGCGACATTAACTTGTTCATAAATGATTTTGTGCTATTACACTTTTCAAATCACCAACGGCTACGGGCAACCTCTCTCGAACTTGAAAAATCAAAATCAAATGGCACCGGAGACACTCGCGTAACCATACAAATAAATAAAATTTAAGTATCTGTTTGTAATTTGAAATTACCATCTTTTCACTAAATACATAACTTGGGCCTTTTCATCCGTTATTGGATGATTTATACAGTATTCTCCGAGCGAAGTAACCACTCTTGAAATACTGTAGTGCCTGGGGACAGTCGGTTTTTAATTGTCGTATGGTTGCCCAAGCACATACGGCATTCTCACAACACAGTCAGCCTAGTCCGGAGGAATGACTGGTGAATACGTCTATGTACGGGTTTCCTCACGATGTTTTCCTTCACCGTTGGAGCGTCCGTATAATGTACTCGATATCTGAAAAAGTCTCATTAGAACACGCCACAACCTAGGAATCGAACCTGCACTCTCTCGAGTGCTAATCAAACGGTCTACCCACTAGGCCACGGAGCTCTTTTTACTAAATACATAATATAAAAGTATATACGGTACTTACAATAATAAAAAAATATATTTTTGTCTGTCCGTCTGTCTGTCTGTTAGCTCCGGCTAATCTATGAAGCGACCGGGCCGATTTTCACTGGCAGATATCTGATGTCATAAGGAGTTCCTTAATCTATTTTTATCTTGGGGTTTCGTTTCCGTTAGGTCTACGCAAAGCGAGTTGCGGGCACCGGCAGTCATTTTTGATTAGTTAATTAAGGTAACTAACTTAATCAACTTAAAATGTGTTCATCATAGCACGTATTTATCATACTCTATTCAGATCCGATTAAATATTATGGTAAACATCATCAAAGAAAAATAATTCGCCCAAATCAATGTGTTTCTTGTTTGTAAAGTAAACAAGTGTTTATATTTAACTTAGTATTTCTTGATTACACGGTAATTATGTGATATTTAAATTATAATTATGTCTTTTTGTTTACAAAAACATTACACGATGCTCGTATTACATACTAGCAGACGGAACTAGAACCTGCATTGTACTAGTGCGCAGAATAGTAACCACTCGTTACGTAAAGTCATAAAAACTGATGTTTCTATTGATTCGTACTGTCAGGGCCGCGGCATACCTAATGACTTCTCAGTAGATATCTCCGCATGTGAACTCAGATAAGATCTAGTAAAACAATTATAAGTTATCCATTCGTTTTTTTTCAACAATTGTTATGTTTCTATAATTGAGAAATATCGACCGGTTTTTTTTTTTTTTTTTCAAATTAAAATCCTACAAGTTAAAAGCAAGATGGATTTGATCGGGGGGAATTTTCAATGGAAATGAATGCCAACTTGTCAACCGCGACGTTTCGGTAACTTGGTTATTTAAAATACCCAAATATTGTTAAATTTTTGTTATTATTGCAGAATCAGTTTGACCATACTGCGAGGCAATGGTGCCAGCCTCTTGAGTACCCCACCCGCAGCTACTGCGGGTGGAGTACTCAAGCTGAAGTATTGCCCTTTTTTATTTTTCATTTAGACTATAACTTATATATATAGTTTAGATAATAATTTAGTTATTCTAACTAGTTTTTAAATCGGTATTTTTAAATATATTTTTTTATATTATAATGTGAACCTTTTATGTTATTCCTTTATATAAAATATATTTTATGTATATTTATAATAACTGTTCAATCAGAATAAAGCATTACATAATAAAAGTTGATTGCAACAAAAATCTTATACGTCCACCATATAAGTAAGTGCCACATCTGACGATTCTACCCACTTGTAAAAGTTTTCTGGTATCGTATAGGTTATACCGACGTTTAGCTTTTACAGTGGCAATGTTTGGTCCAATCCCCAAAAGTAGGCTCAGTAAATTGAGTGTTAGATAACCTAACCTATCCTCCTCCTCCTTCCCTCTCCTCCCGTATCAACTTTATGTAGGTTTAATAAGTTATTTTTTTGAATAAAAATATCTAATCGAAAAAAAATATCTAAAAAAAACATTCATAGAACCATAATATAAGACAGCTGAAATTTTGGAGAGTTTATCAACCTGTGTAGCAGGCGATCCTTACGACCAATGACATACGACCGACGACCGACATCACAGTTTTTGTCCCACGAGTACGAGCGATATTTTAGTGTTACGAATAATAAATCAACTTAAGATAAATAAAACTATATTTGTATTAACATAAAAAACTCATTAGTGACGAAATCCACCTGACTCGTAGGGTTGACACTTTGGTGTATATTTTTACATATTTTATTGATATCACATAAGGGTGATAACAAAAGGTTTAAATTACACTATTTAAAAAAAATGAGATTTGAAATAATATATAATTTATTAAATTATAATATGTACGTACATATTATAACTTGATAAATAATACTCACGTGAGTATCTCGCTTCTCAATTCAATTTCTTGTTTTCTATCCTGAAAAAACTATCTAAAAGTTATATTTCATCCATCCATGATTATTTATACACTTAATACATTTGTAATTATATAATTTATATAATTATATAATTACAAATTATATATATAATTTATATAATTGTAATTATACCTTACATAAACCAACTGTCCCAGGCACTACAGTATTTCACGAGTGGTTACTTCGCTCGGAGAATACTGTATAAATCATCCAATAACGGATGAAAAGACCAAAGTTATACATTACATAGTCGTGCGAAACCCATCAAAAAATTTCAATTCTTGAAAATAATTTTTATATGTCAGTTATATGTCATCACAGAAACCCAAACACATACGGAGAACAAATCTAGAATAACTTCTAGGTGATTGTCATAAAATTTAAGTTGCTGTTCTTGACATGCGAATTACTGCTTACTTTACTTAAAATCTTATAAGATATATTGTGTAGCTTAAACATTTTAAGTCTGTGAAAAAACATCTTAAACTTAATTTATACTGTAAAAATTTCGACCAAACATTCCAACGGGACTCGTTAAGGAAGCTGGTCACACTGTAGTGGACTATTTGATACGTTACACCAGCTGTCCAGCTCGTTACCACCTGCAGTGTTTCTCAACGATAAAACAACGCTAGTTACAAGGCAACACTTATCACTCACACATAGTTGATATAAGTTAAGATAATCTTCAAAACTTGCTTTTATGCTTATGTTATACCTATGTACTTAAAATAATTAAGTATGAATGCAAAAAATACGATCTTTTTGCTTGGTTTGAAACGTTTCTTTAACTTGCCGAAGGTAGCCAATAGCCTAGTTATAGCCAAACGGCCAAGCGAAAAGCTACGTGCTTACTATACTGGCCTGATAAAATGAAAGTTTTACTTTTTTTTTTTTTTTAAATTTCATTTTTTCAAGACTATAAAAGCTAAGGCATTTAAATAAAAAAAAAGCAAAATTCATCGGTTTTCTATTTAAAAATCTCTATTATATTATAGTTTAGAAAGTTTAAAAGTATAGTACTTTATTTTGCAGGCCAGGGTTTTACGACGTTGGCAATAATACATAAATGAATACCTCCGAGCCCTGTCACCTCAGATTAAAAAAATATATTTACAGAGAAACAGCATTCATAGAAACGATCGAAATTTGAAAACTTTGACGTCCCCTTCAACGGCCCACAATTTTTCCACCCAGTCGTAGACATGCCGTACGCGTGTAGTAGGGCAATCCTCTTCCTTTAATCTGTGCTGTCACTGCGCACGCCGCACGAAGGCAGGTCGTGCTCTGCAGTGCGACGTGACGTCACATCCGAACTTATCTAATTCCCATTTTTCTCATCGTGAAGAAACTATTTATTTATTTTATTTATATAAATACCACAGCCGGGTCGCATTACATAAGGCCTAGTTTTCGCAACGACTCGATAGCGCATTTGTCACCGTCTCGCCCCAAAATAATCTTTTACTTCTGCCGATCAATGATTTTTCATTATAGATATATTGACACGTGAACAAAACGTTGTAACAACAGCTCGAGGGTTCATTATTCTTCCATTCAAGTCTTCATACATTCTTATGTAATAGCTGATAACATCTACGACCTCTTTTGTGATCGCTCAATAAGTTTAATTCTGTGCCTCTTTCGACAAGTTTTTTTCTGCATATTCATGACAGTTTTTATCAGTTAATCTTAAGTAAAAAGACCTGGATGACTCTAAAGGGCGTCACAGACGGCGAAGATACTATAATATTTTATCTTAAGATGCCTGGATATATTTTCATATTACAGTACGTAATATATACATAGTACGAGTATCATAGCCGTCTGTGATAGTTCATACAAACTGTATAGCAAGCGATGTTTTATCTTAAGATACAATATAAAATATTAACTATAGTATCTTCGCCGTCTGTCATGCCTCTTAAATTATTCAGAAATATATCGTTGGTAACAACGAAAATTACCTTGTATCTACTTGTATGAAGAGCATGGTCCTCGCGCCGCGCCGTATCCAATGTAAACCGAGTCGGATCGATAGTCAAAAACAATTCATTATACTTTGTGTGATTTATTGATCTATTTAGATAATCATAAAGTTACAAATGGAAGATCCGCCGTGGGGCAGCCGATCATACTCTAGTCTCTAGTCATATAAGTTTATAAAAACCATAAATTCTTCGATTCCAAAGTGCTCGATCGTTATAGATTTTATGGCTGTGACACTCCTAATATGTACATTATTATATAATACTATAATGTATTAACTTATTGTATATGAAGTATGCTCCTCAATATTGACAGTATCTTTGTTATTTATTATAGGATCTCATTTTTTGTTATGAATAGTTTTAATGGTTACCTTCGACGTGGTTATAAATTGGTGGTTTTTCCATATACCGAGTGACTAGTACGAAAAGTTTTCTTGGCGAAGTTTTCTGGCAAACGAAAGTTGAACTTGAACTATACCAGAATGTCGATTCTGCTAATTAAATCCTGCAGTTATACAGTTACAATCCAGTCCCAACATGTTAAAACTGCAAAATTGTATTTTCAAACGTCAAACCGACTTCAAACTCCTTTCGATTGGTCCAAACTCCGAAAAACAGTTTACGATATCAAGACGATTCATTTATAATTCAATAGAAATAAAATGACAGTGCAAGTTAATCACGAGAATCGGGGTTCAGATATTTTAAGTAATCTAAGTATGGCAACATTCTAATTCCTATGAAAAAAATATAAAACCCGATGTGATACCTACTTGATAATTAATTAATCAGTAGGTACTAAGATCATCAATAAAATGTGGAAAAATAACTCTTTCAAACAAAAACTATTGATTATTTTTGTCGAATTAACTTTTATCTTCGTACAGAGTTGACATGTAAAAAGTTTGCAAATAATCCTCAGGTTCAAGTTTCGTTAGCTAGGCTCTATCCGCTATCGTGAACATTTAGTTTGTAGTTTTTGCTGTTGCAATCGTGAGCTACATTAAAACATCTTTCTATAATCATGAGCTTTCTGCCCACCCACGCCTACTGGACGTAGATTACGTCGCGTCGCGTCGTGTCGTCGTACGCAACATGCTAATCACTGCACCGATTTTGATAAAATAATTTCTTTGAACGGACAAATGTCAGGCGTGTGAATCGGCGTGTAGAAATATGTAATAATTAAATTTATTACATTGTAAATATTTCGAAAATGTATATTTTTATCACTACATGAAGTTTATCGTTTATTTGAAACCTCGCTGTCGAATTATCAGTTGCCATAATTTATAAGAGATATTTTTTTATTCAAAGTTTTTTTTTTTTTTAAACGAAGTGAATTAAAAAGTTGGTAATGTCTGTGCACTTAATGCACGCGAAGTAGCATCATAACTTGATATCTTAACCAGAAACAAAATATCATATAAAATATTTCTCACAGGCCCTGACGACAACGATTTTCAATATTTACGCGCTGAATTGGAATCGAGCTTAATAAACTTTACTCTTGTGCTTCTGCGAGGCGACCCGTACTACATAGCTAAGGTTTAGTTGTATGTCGTGACCTTTCTACTGAACTATCATTATTTAAAATGAAATCATACGCCAAAAAGTCTAACAAAGGTTGCTGTAGCATTTAAAGGCCTTCGCCATGCCATCGTTAATGAATGCGGCCTGGAATGGATTTCACATAGGTTTTTAATTTGACGCATAAACGATAATGTATGCATCAAAGATTTTTCGAGGCTTCAAAACGTTTCTTAGAATATTCTTTGTTTCCCGTCATGGATATAAGCATATTAAGCTCTAACAATAGACTAGTTATGTCAACAATTAAGTTTTATTGTATTAAATCTTTAATTCTTATATTATTCATCGTTATTGTGTCCGTCTGTCACCAGGCTGTATCTCGTAACTTCACTGGCGAAGTATTTCTGTTACCGCTATGTTGAAACAGAATAAAATAAATATGTAAGGGGGCTCCCTTACATACACCACTGCTCGAAAATTATTACGGCAACAGGTTGAAATATTCACTGAATATCGAATTGTATATTCTCTTTCAAAATAATCTTATTATTTTGAAAGAGAAATATATTAATATATTATAAATAAATATATAATAAATAATTCTGTTTCTGTTGCCCGCCATTCCTTTCGATCATTTAAATAACAAATTTGAAAGCAAAACGCGGAAAATTCTGCACATTTATTTAAATTAATTGCAAAAGTGTAGGAGACCTTTTGCTCGCAAAGTTTTGTGTTCCTTCAAGGAGTTTTGCACAATACTCGTAGCTCGCTGATCAAAACAATAAACCTAATTTTGATAGTATTATATGGATTGGTACGGTATCATTCGAATGTGCAATTAAAGGATATAAAAGTTTACACTGGTGTTTTCATCTTTTATTTGCTAACGTATTTCTGCCATTTTAATAACATTCAATAACGACAATTTGATACTAGGCTAGGCTGGACCTTTAGTCAAGATGCATTCGATAATTTCGACGAATTATATATTAATAATTATAATAGATATATTAATATATTATAATTAATATATTATAGATAATTTCGATAATTTCGAAGTTCGAAAACAAAATGTACGTGATTTGACGGAATACCTCGCAAGCGACATGTCACTTAGCGATGACTTATGCCACACTTACATTTTTTCGAAGTTCGCTATCGAAATTATCGAATACATATTGACTAACGGTCTTATACATAAGGATTTGAACAGTAGGTAATGTTCGTTTTTCAATCATAGCAAAAAAAAATCAAATCAAATTACGTTTTTTTACTCCTGTAACTTTTTAATGTAGCAACTGGTTACTGTAATTTAGCATTTTTCGTTCTATATTTATGTTGACTTAATAAATTAATTAACATTCAATTGAATACATTCATAATATTTTAATAATTAAAGTCATGCTGCAACAATAATGAAATAGAGATACATTTTTCCGTCGAACAGGTCTCGAAGGCTTCAAGCAATTTTACCTAAACCACTTCGAACAAACAAAATGAGCAACTGTTTGTCAAAGATTGGAAGTTTTGTTTACTTTAATCAATGAGTGAGGTTGCCACATGACCAATTAATGGTATAGAGCAATCCAACAAAATGGCGTCTGATGCAACGTAAGCGTGTGAACCGATTGTTAGCGACAATTAATACATACAAAGAAAGTCATTAAATCGTCTTCGTGTTGTTTTTTATCGTTATGCGATGTTACGCAATAATATATCCTTCAGACGCATTTACTGAACGATGGAAAAATATTTTATGTACGCTTCCGATTTGCATAAAGAATCCTCTTTAATATGTCGCATCGAATTTTCAAGAATTTCACATTCTTATTTCACCTTGGCTCAAGCTTGTGTTCACCCATTCCGTGTTGTTAAAAGCGCGTTCTGAAAGCGTCCATTTGAAAATTCCTATTTTAATTGTCTCATTGTAAAATTCCAATTTTATTGTAGGATACCCAGATTTTATATAATATAGTTGCAACTCACAACATATTTGTAGTTGTGAGTGACTAGCACAATAATCGAATGCACTTTCACGCAGTTTCACCGGACAATGCCGAGGTTTCGTGATAGCTAGCTCAGCCACCGCACCAGCAGTGAAATAGATAAAAAAATATTGAAGTAAACCCCAAATAGTCAAGCAATGAGCAAGCTGATTATGATAAATTATAGCTAAGAACACTCTCGATCATGTCAGCTTTTAAACAAAAAAACTAAATCGAAATCGGTTCATCCGTTTGGGAGCCGCGGACGTCTGTCGTCAAACTTATAACAGCCGTCTGTTGGCCTATAAACGACGGATATAAGATGTAAAGATGTCGCATGAAGATCAACTGATGTTGGCGTGTTGACGTAACGCGTTGCCACGCCAATATACAATACTATTGCCCGCGACTCCGCTAACCTAAATACAGTTTCCTAAGGTTTCCACTGTACTTCTTCGGGATAAAATGTAGCCTATGTATTAATCTAAAGCCTAAATTACTACCATACCGAATTTAATCAAAACCCGTTCAGTAGTTTTTGCGTGAAACAACCATCCATCCATCCACACAAACTTATACATTTATAATAGTAGTAGGATTTTTTGTAAGAAATATTTTTTTACCATCACCTCGTTCTTGGACGAAGATACTTTCTAAAATAAATTTTTGCCGTCCTTTGTGTTACCGATGACCTAAGCAGACCAATGCCGTCTATGACATTTCAGATAGTTTTGTTTTGAGTCAGATGCCCTTCATCGTAATTGCACTGAAACTACACGTTAGCAATAAACTATAACAAATGTCAAAACTGATTCACAAATTGTAATGTACGATCGAGGTTAGGGGAGTGAAACTACCGCATGCTCAGGGATACTATATACTTAGTCTGGCCATAAATACTGTTACAATTAAAAATAAACAAAATATGACATTTGAATTTGGAATCTGTCATTATTATATGATTGCTCATTGGTTTTTCTCATTTTGGCGCCAATACATTGTACAATATTTTGCGATATTAAAATGGAGTAGGGTGATAAAGAGAACCGAATCGCTGTGATTACATTACACAAAGTAGGTATGGAGCCAAATGCAATTTTTAAAAGTCTCCATACGCTCGGTATTAGTAAAATGTTTGTGTACCGGGCTATTAATAGGTACAATGAGACCTCCTCTGTTTGTGACAGAAAAATATCTGGCCGTCCACGTAGTGTTCGTACGAAAAAGGTGGTCAAAGCAGTAAGGGAAAGAATTCGAAGAAAACCTGTCCGAAAGCAAAAGATTTTATCTCGGGAGATGAAGATAGCACCTAGAACCATGTCGCGTATTTTAAAAGATGACTTAGGACTTGCAGCCTATAAGAGACGTACTGATCATTTCTCAACTGATAATTTAAAAAAGAATTGGGTGGTAAATCGAAACAACTACTGAAGCGGTACGCATAGGTCACAGAAAAATTTTGTTTACGGATGAGATTTTTTTTACAATTGAGCAACATTTTAAAAAACAAAATGACCGTATTTATGCTCAAAGCTCTAAGCAAGCTTTCCAATTAGTCGACAGAGTGCAACATGGGCACTATCCAACTTCAGTGATGGTTTGGTGGGGTATTAGCTATGAAGGAGTGACTGAGCCATACCTTTGTGTAAAAGGTATCAAAACATCGGCACAAGTGTATCAAGATACCATTCTTGAGAAGGTAGTGAAGCCCCTTAACAACACCATGTTCAATAACCAAGAATGGTCCTTCCAGCAAGACTCGGCGCCGGGTCATAAAGCTCGGTCTACACAGTCTTGGTTGGAAACGAACGTTTCGGACTTCATCAGAGCTGAAGACTGGCCGTCGTCTAGGTCCGATCTTAATCCGCTGGATTATGATTTATGGTCAGTTTTAGAGAGTGCGGCTTGCTGTAAACGCCATGATAATTTGGAGTCCCAAAAACTATCCGTACAATTGGCAGTGAAGAATTTTCCCATGGAAAGAGTGCGTGCTTCTATTGATAACTGACCTCAACGTTTAAAGGACTGTATTGCAGTCAATGGAGACCACTTCGAATAAGCTTTTTATATTTTAAATTGTTTTATATTTATGTATTAAACTAACACGCTGTAAAAGTAATAAATGTTATTTGCAATAGATTTTTTTTTTGTTTCAGTATTTATGGCAAGACTAGGTATATTTTAGGTCATTACATATGAAATTGGCGTTTTGTAAAGGAGGAACATAAAGTCGATTTTTTTAAAACATAATATATTTATTTAATCAAAGTATATACCATTGCTATCTATGCACTTTTGCCATCTCATAGGTAGTTCATTGATTCCTTTACTAAAAAAACCATTCGGACAGGAATCAATAAAATATTTGAAGGCGCTTAGGACTGCCCCATCGAAGTTGAATTTTTTCCCTTGCAAGAAGTTATCCAAATTTCTAAAAATTATATTATTTGTTGGAGCAAGGTCCGGGGAGTATGGTGGATGTTTTAGACACTCCAATTGAAGATCCTCTAATTTGGTAGCCGTCTGTTGTGCAGTGTGTGATCTAGCGTTGTCCTGAAGCAGCAGTGGCCTAGAGCGAATGACCAACCTCGGTTGTTTAGCAGCTAGCTTTTCCATAATAATTTGCAGTTACTGGCAATAGACATCTGCCGTAATCGTCTAGCCAGATTTAATAAAGCTGTAGTGAACAACACCAGCAGTAGTCCACCAAACGCTCACAAGTCATTTTTTTGAGTCAATTTTTGCTTGGGGCAAGCTTTGGCTGGTTCGCCAGGGTTCAGCCATTGCGATGAGCGTTTGCGATTATCGTACAGGATCCACTTTTCATCACAGAAAATGATTCGATTTAAAATCCCTTCATTATTGTGCCGGTTGAGTAATGTAACGCAGCAGTCGACGCGCGTTTGTCGGTTTGCTGCACTCAATTCATGAGGTACCCACCTTTCAAGCTTTTTCACCTTCCCAATTTGCTTCAAGTGAATTAAAACAGTTTTATCACTAACACCACAGCCTGTAGCTAACTCGGACGTGGTTTGCGATGGATCCGCTTCCACAATAGCCTTCTATTCTTCTTTATCAACTTTGGTCTCCGGCCGTCCACGAGGCTTGTTCTGCAGGTCGAATTTCCAGAACGAAAACGTTGGAACCAAAAACGCACTGTGTTTTCTTTTGCGACACCGCCGCCATACACATCATAAATCCTTCAAGCCGTTTCTACACTACTGGTGCCACGGTGGAACTGGTACTCGAAAATAATACGATATTTCAAGTTTTCCATTTTGTAAACAGAGTGACGCCAAACCAACCAAGAAAACCAAAAGATGAAAAAAAAAATGAATTACGCTTTTCGAAACACAAATGAATGAGTAAATAGCGGTATAAATTCTAAATTGGAATTCCTTTCCTAATAATACTAATGTCCCAGTACGACAAAACGGCTATTTTATATGTAAGGATAATATATATATATATATATATATATATATATATATATATATATATATATATTGTATTGTATTGTAATATATAATATATATAATATTGTAAAGTTTGAACATTTTGACATGAAATATCTTGTACTGCAGGTCAGACCGTCTGTTGTCTCGGCAAACGTGGTGAGTGACGCGCCACCGCGCAATCCTACTTCCTACTACCCTACTACTATTTTAATGTGAAAGTTTGTGAGGATAGATGAATGGATGTTATTTACCCTTTCACGCAAAAAAACTCTGAACTGATTTCGATGGAATTTGGTATGGTATTAGTTGAAACTCTGGATTAACACAGGCTAATTTTTGTCCCGAAAAAGTACAGTCTTCCCCTGGTATACTGTATTTGCGCGGGCGGGGCCGCGTGCAAAAGGCATATACGAATACTTACGAATTGTACAAAACAACATATTCCCTGTTCCCACATCTGCCAGACGTCTCGCGATGGCTCGTTGTTTTATCTAATTGAAACAGCACATTGGGTGCCGCAATTGTGTAACATTTCTCCGCCAAGGCCCCGTGATTCAGTCGGGAGACAGATGGGTGACATAAACCACATTCGTCGCGCCTGCCGCATTACCGGCGCCTGCGCATGCGTCGTGATTAACGTGATTTACTGATGCCTTTGAAACCGATGATCACTGTGTGGGCTTACTATCCTTAAACAGCTCAGACAGAATGATATGAAGAAGTGCGCAAATATTTTACTAACTATATCAAAACTTTACTGATAATACCGCACTCGATTTTCTAATTTAAACTACTTACTACTACTATTATAAATGTGAAAATTTGTGAGGATGGATGGATGGATGTTTGTTACTTTTGACACAAAAACTACTGAACGGATTTCGATGAAAATTTTAATGGAGTAGTTTAGACTCTATTAAAACAGGATACTTTTTATTCCAAAAAAGTACAGTATTCCCATGGTATACCCGATACTATATTTACGCGGCGGAGCCGCGAGAAAAATCTAATGATATTATACGTAGGACCATAGATTGAAAAAAGTAAAGTGTAGGTTACTATGTGTTTATATTCATACAGTTTTCTATTTTTAATCATTTTTGTGATGATAGAAAAAGGTTGTAGTATTAAAATATTTAGCCAGTAAATTCGCACACTTTGTCGTTCTGTCTGAACTGACCCTAAGAAGGATTAAGTGAGTAAGGCTGTAGTTATATGCGTCCGCGCGACCGAGCGGCTTGGCCGCTCCACCGCGAAATTACAAGCCGAGCATCGTTGTATGCAAATGTATGCAGTAGCTTGTAATTTCGCGGTGGAGCGGCCGCTCGGTCACTACAGCCTAAGGCTTCAGTTATATAACATAATTTAATTAACGCCCGCGCCACTAAAGTTGAGGTCTCTCCTTTATTGGAAGAGGATTAACCCTTTTAACGCCACGCACATATTACGTAGTGTTGATCGCCTGTAGCGTGTCTGTCGCGGCGCGACGCAGCTACAAATATTGAGCTGCTGTCCTCTATGTTAGCTTGCTTTAATTTTTTTTTAACCAGACTTTACTCACACTATTAAAATATAATCCAATTAGATGTAGCCCGCGACGTTATGCGTGCAAAAGGAAATCCCGCAGGAACCGTACATGTACCATCTTTATTCTATTGTATATTATTGTGTGTGTGTGTTTAATAAAGAATTTTATCGTGATATAATGTAGCCTATGTCATTCCCCGTGGTCTACTCTACATCTGTGCCAAATTTCATCAAAATAGGTCCAGTAGTTTCGGAGTCTATTCAATGCAAACAAACAATCATATATCTTCTCTTTATAATACTAGTATAGACAATAGTTCCAAAAAGATCTAACCGTAAACAAAAATATTTAATTCGACCAAAAACACCATACTATAATTGTGTATCTGTGTAGTACGAGTAAGGTAAATGACTTTTAAATCGGTACGTTTAGATCAATGTGGAGTGTAAGTACCCGGATACCGTCAAGCTAAAGTCATATTTAGATGAGGTGTACTACTACAGAAATAACTACAACTTTTATAAGAAACTATGACCCGACTACGTAAATTAAATAGCCTATGTTACCCGGGCTATTATTACGAATCTATTGACCTCCTCATTTATTGAAATCGAACCAGTGGCTTAAGAGCTACGGTAGAAAAAATACACATAATAACGTACATAGACTGCCAAAATCATCACCCTTCCTTTTCGTATCGTAATCGGGTAAAAAGGTAAGCAAAAAGCAAACGAAAAAAATACATAAACGCAAACGGAACTACATATAATCTGAAGATTGATAAAACTAAGGAAAACCCCTAAATACCTCATAGCTCTAAATTAATTTAAGCAAAAAACAATTATTTGCACAGTGACTACTGTTCAGCGAATCAGGTTTTTCGGTGAGTAATATTTGTTGACGTATTGTGTTGTAACTGGTAATGTACTTTATGTACACATTGTGCTGCTCATACTTCATGTAGTGTATCTGAGCTATATCCTCTACTTGACATACAATGAACACAATATTAAAAAAAACATTGGGCGCCATCATAACCTAATAGTATCACATGATATTCCGATAACACTCCTTTCTAAAGTGTTTGGAATCTATAATGCAAACATTGAAGGCGAAAACCGAAGCCTACATTAAGCATGGTGCACTACTCCATGCATGGAATTGTGCACACTCCATGCATGAAGTAGACGCACCTAAGCATAAAGCAACGGGCTGAACTCCCAGCCCTTGAGCATTATTTAATCTCGGACTTCAATTAAGCGTTCACGGGATTGGCGTTTTCAACGGACCTTCCACCACCCTATCTGGGCACTGCCAACTTCACAAACACTCCAACATAATGGCTTTTAGATACGACTTGGCTAGGATGAGCCGCGCTTCCAACTTCTCCTTGACTTTCCAGCAAATACCTTGGGCAGAATGAATAGTCTATCGCAGAGAAAATTCTCAGAACCAACCCCAGCCACATCGATCCGTTAATAAGCAGCATAGGGCTGAGGTCGGTACTATAACGCGAAGGAGTCACAATAAATCCACTTGGGTGGCACTGACGTCAGGACTCAGCCTGCCTTCGGTAAAAAAAAAACTACTATATACCATGGTATAGTATCGTTGCAAGTTACATCTATAGTCCAACTGCGACAGTGAAATAGTGTTACGTTTTGCCGAGAGACATTAACAAGGTGGTCGTGCTGTAAGTAAATTACTTACAGAGCCAATTTTGAGAAAATGTAGCGAAGTGAATTATTATGACAAAATCAATTAGATAGATTGTAGTTAGGTAGGTACTAATGGTAAGGTAAGAAAACCTGAACATGACACATTGTTTTGTCCTGACAACAACAAAAGTAAAAACGACATAAAACATATCGGAGATACCCCCAACAACAAGACAACTTATCTTACTATTTAAATCTAAAGCATCCACATTTTTTTGTAATTTTTAGCAACGGGTATTATCTATGACCTAAACTTGTGTAGAAAGGAATTAAAGAACCCGGATCACAAGCCGGGAAAACCAAATTGACGACAAGTCAAGTCAAAGTCAAGTCAAGTTTATTCAAAGTTTGTATTATTATACACTTTCTGAACGTCGTCTATGTCGTTTGAAAGAGCTCCGTAGCCTAGTGGGTAGACGGTTTGATTCGCACTCGAGAGAGTGCAGGTTCGATTCCCAGGTTGTGGCGTGTACCAATGAGACTTTTTCAGATCTCAAGTACATTATACGGACGCTCCAACGGTGAAGGAAAACATCGTGAAGAAACCCGCACATGGTTGGCCCCAGACGTATTGACCAGTCATTCCTCTGGACTAGGCTGACTATGTTGTGAGAATGCCGTATGTGCTTGGGCAACCATACGACATTTAAAACCAACTAATTGTCCCAGGCACTACAGTTCGTCAAGAGTGGTTACTTCGCTCGGAGACTACTGTGTAAATCATCCAAGAACGGATGAAAAGGCCTAAGTTTTCCGAACGTCTGTATACATGCAGTGCATACACCGGTGCGGGAACTAGCCCGGCGAGGAGAACCGGCGTAAGAAACTCCCGCGGGGCCATGTTTTACCAAAAAAGATGGAAAATTGTTCTTTTAGAATAAAAAAGGTATATAACAATGTTATGATTAAAACTACATAACAAGAGTACAATAGTACATAGAAGTAGCCTTGCAGGTGGCCATCCTATTCCCATGGTGTGCGATCGTCAATAAAATCCAATGATTTTTACCCTATAATAAGCTTTTAGCACACAAACGTTTTTACTACAATTAAATTTATTATGAGCATATGACAAATTGAGAATCGCTTAAATTACATGAAGTTACTGCTTATTGTGTTATAATTGTTTTAATTAATACTGTTCGGTTATGTTATGGGTTAATAATTATATTTACACATAACATAACCACTTCTGGCTACTTCATAGATCTAGTCTTTTTGCGGAGGATAAGGATAAGGCTGCGCAAGAGGCAGCCAAAAAACATAATAATGTGAACGTTTATGACTGCTTACTGCATGGGCTCCCATACAACGTTATAATATAGTACCTGGGTAACCGAGCTTTGCTCGTAGTTCTGATAAATTTAATTAAATAAAAAGAATCACAAAAATATTTATCTGATTGGGATTCGAATGCACCACATTCCGAAGTTTCCAACAAAGCAAAAATTATACATATAAGCATACCAATCTGCCAATCGGACTAACATAATAGAGTCGAAATTATTGATTTATATTGTTGCAAGACGAAAGAAAAAAATATGTAGCAGATAAATATGCGCAGTTTCCCAGGGATTCAGACCTAGCTAGATACATTTTTAACACTCCCTGCATACTAAACTTCATGGTAATACTTGCAGTTTCTAGTTTGCCACCTGTATTTCATAAAAAAATACACTAAGATTACTTTACCCTAAATGTTTTTTTTCTCAGCTGTGACGGTTCCGTTAAGAATGTTCATATGTTACGGCGTAACCGCGGCTATTTGTCCTACGGCTTAACAACGTGACCGGGTGAATGAATATCTTGGCCGTGTGATTGTGAAATATTTGACAGTTATGGTGATCTTCCAGCCACGATTGTGATATTATTATTGTTAAAAACTCCAAAAGTTATAGAACACCAAATTATACAACACTCATAAATAAAACTGCGTCAACCGGAAAAGTTCATTCACCGCAACTAACGAACATTTGTTTTTTGCAATTTGAAATGTAAAATATAAAATTTATTATTGTAATAATTTCCAATCTCCATTATTGCAAATTGGTGATGCTGTAAAACATTGATGATTTTATTTTCTTAAATGAAGTAAGTTTAGTGCTAAAATATAGCTTGGCTAATCACTGGGTTACTGAATCTTCAGAGATGTGTATTTAAATCCAGCAAAAAATTTATTTTGTAAATTTTCAGTTTTTCAGTTTAGTCTTATATGAGTTGATATCTAATTCTGTTTTATAGTTTAGGAAAATTATGTGAATTGCGTAATGTGAAACATAAAGGTTGAAAACCTCGAGAGAGAAACATTTAAGACACCACGCAGGATTCTCTCTTAACTTTCCAATCAAAGTTGACATTGGATAGTTTTGCAATTGCATCCCGACCTTCAGAGATTGTACGAGATACCAAAACGAATCACTTATGCAGTTGTCGTGCTACGGATGTGTTTTCGATCAAAAATCTGATTTAATATCGATGAATGAGTTGTACTATTTAACATGCTGAAAGATTCCTTGGGTAGAATTTTCCTTCTTTTTTAGACTTCTTACTTAATATTATAAATGTGAATGTGAGTTTGTTTGTTTGGTTGTTACGCTTTCACGTAAAAACTACTTAACCGATTGTCATAAAAATTTGGCACATACCACGCAGAAGGACATAAGATACTTTTTATCGCGGGAAAAGGTACGGTTCGAGCAGGATTTCATTTTGCGCGTACTAAGTCGCGGGAAACATCTAGTAAGAATATAAAGAGGAAAGATTTGTTTGTTTGCATTGAATAGGCTCCGAAACTACTGGACCGATTTTGATGAAAACTGGCACACATATAGATTAGACCACGGGAAAGGACATTGGCTACTTTTTATCGCGGCAAAATGTACAATTCCCGCGTGATTTCTGTGTCGAAGTCGCGGGCACCATTTAGTCTCTAATAGGACATCAGAATACATTTTTTTTATAACTAATATTTACAACATAAGCCGACTTCCAAAGTAAAAATACACAAAAAAGTATGAAATAAATGTTATTTTATAAATAATTATCCTTTTAAATTCGGATAAAATTTCAACTATTTCTCTACACAATCTTTGAAATTTTAAAATTTTGAAGTCGGTTCCAGCCAACTTAAACGTGAGTTCTATAAAATAATGATTTATCAGACTTCAAAATACTGATGATGAAGTTTTAGCCGAATTTAAAAGGGGAATTATTTAGAAAAATAAGATTGATTAATTTTTTCTTTAAAAATAATATTTTTTCCTTTTCTGTCATATTTGTTATATTCATTATTATTAACACATTTTAAGAACTTTTAAAATAAACTATCGTATGTATAATTGAATACGCGCCAAGCTTCCATTAGGTATTGTATTGTATATAAGATAATGGTGATGATGGCTGTAAGTTACACAATCGCATATGCTTACAGTTCTTTAAACAATATCGAAATTTCCAAACGCGTATCTTTAAAGACTGAGGAGTTCTGTTCTGTGACCTTGTATCCAGGGTATACCTTGGCGCAAAATCTTACTGGTAGAATATGCTTGGGTTACTTCAGAAAAAGTCAAAATCACTATATGTGTTCGTACACACTATATGTTGGAGGCTGTTATATTATGTAGGTACAGTATAATATGTATACTTGTATACACAATAAAATTATATGCATTTGATGTGCACCATAAAAATAACAGCGGCCATATACAGCGATCATCACAGGTGAATCTGATACAGTGGCCGTCGGTCACACTAACTTCGAGGAAGCGTTTAGCTTTATTGCACATTGTAATGTAATTAATTTTATTGCATTACTGCCATTGTTGTCGCTAGTAAAGCTTAGTGCATACGGGCGTGTTCCCACTGACTAACCGTTTTTAACCCCCGACGAAAAAAGAAGGGTGTTATAAGTTTAACGTGTCTATCTGTCTGTGAAGATCTGTGTCTATCCGTGGCATCGTAGCTCCTTATATTACAGATTAATACGTAACTACTACGTACTACTACGTAACTTATTTGCTTTAACTATGATATACCTATGATCTAGTGTTTTTTTACATGATCGAGAGTGTACTTAGCTATCATCAGCTCGCGCACTGCTCGACGATCCGGGGACGATATATATTTTAATTAATTTAGGTGATCAAATATACTATACTAAATATGTGTGATAAAAATGGCTTAAGCACAGGCTTAAGAAGTATGATCCCATAAAAGTTCCACTTAATATGTGTGTTGTAAAAAAATATGTATTTTTATTAAATATCCGATTCGATAATATAAAGCGACCCGTCTGCTCGTATGCAGCCAGCAAACGGATCGCCTGATGGAAAGCCCAGAGACACCAGATGCGATTCCTCAAGTGCGTTGACGTCCTTGAATGTAAAGGTGTTACTATAGTACATTTCATGGATTGACTGTGTTGGTATAACGCAGTCAATCCGTGAAATATAGATCCGGGGGCGAAGACAAATCCTTTCAACCATCGTATGGCCGATTGAGAATCGTTTCACCATTTTTTTTTTTTTTCAAAAGTGGGTGACCTGACTTTTTTTGGTCATAGTAAAACACAGAAAATAGTTTTAAATCGTCAATGTTTTATATTATTCCTACTATATATACACACTACACAAAGAGTGGCAAAAATGTAATGCTTTACGTCATTGAAATAAGAGTGCTAAAAATACTTGGTACCGCATACGTGAGTCGCAGGTTTAGCATGAGTGTTAGTGTGGTTGCAGGCTTAGCATGACTGTTAGTGTGGTTGCAGGTTTAGCATGAGTGTTACTGTGGTTGCAGGTTTAGCATGAGTGTTAGTATGGTTGCAGGTTTAGCATGAGCGTTAGTGTGGTTGCAGGTTTATCATGAGTGTTATGGGGCGACCCGGACGAGGCGTGGGCGGCCGAGGACGCGCACGGAATGCGGCTCCATTGTAGAACTTATTTGACACGGGATGTCAATCCACATACAAAAACATAGATTTACAACTTCAATTAATTTATTCGTGTTCCAAATACACCATCATTGAGAGCTGATTCATGTACAAATTTAAACGTAAGATAAACTTAAGATAGTATTGTTAATATCATGGGAATTTATTCTACTCTTCTCGATTCTGCGTTCTTAATTTGACTTCTTAGGTACGACATGACATAAAAAATTTACCTGACTGCGACGACGCCAAAAGAAAGGGAAATTAATGATAGTCACATGTATGTTTGTATATAATTTACACAGTCGGGTTATAGTTTAAAAAAAAAAAACACCGTTATCTCATAAATCTGTTTAATGTAGTTCTAGGCCTTCTCCCTTTTATTCCTCCCTAAAACATATTATATATTATGCACTCGTTCGCTCTGCAGTAAGAAGAAATTGTGTTATCAAAATAAAACACATGCAACAATATAATTAAAACACATAAATGTTTCATAACAACGCTGTTCAGTTCTGCGATACATCGTGATGCTGATTGGCGTGCCAAAAACGTGTTGCAAATGTATAATTTATATTCATAGAAACACAGTAGCGGTAGGCTACGGCTAATAATTATGACATAATTAGGTCCCAAATTCCAGTGCAGATGCAGATGTAGAAGATGGATTTATGTTAATTTTTTTACGACAGCGACGTAGTTTCAAGAGAATTCGGGAATCTTTGCGAAATACATAGTACACAAAGCATAAGTAATAAATATATGAAACTGGATTTCGTATAAGCTGCAAAACTGTATATTAGGTGTGAGGGTTTTAAAATTTAAATGTTACATGGACCAGTGTGATGTGATGAGTGTGATTATTCACTAAGTAGTTGGACACACACAGCAGGGAGCACAGAAGGGAGGTATCATGTACCCAGCGCACTTTAAACGAAATAATCTATCACCGATTGAACATGGTTTAGTTCACCATAACGAAATCACCGGAGCCTTGCCTACAACCAAAGATTTAAATCACTAGATAAGCTATATTGTACCAAAATGTCCATGTCCTAACTTAGTGGAGTGAGACAAAGTAGATATGAATATAGTCATACTCGTTTTGGCATCTTAGCCTATAGAGGTAATATTATAAATAGATAATCATGGGTTACGCGGCACAAATATTTGCAAAAAGACAAACAAATACAAAAAATTAGGGTATTCGTCGCGCCACTGAATAATGCCACTTTTTTTCAATATCAGCACGTCTAAAAAGGCCAGTTCAAGTGTTTCGTATTACGTTCATAATTTGTTTCACTTCAGATATAAAACGGCTTGATGTTAGTTGAATTATGGGGAGATATTGTGATAAAAAGTAGCCTATGTGTTAATCCAGAGCTTAAACTACTACCATACTAAAGTTACTCGAAATCCATTCAGTAGTTTTTATGTGAAAGAGTAACAAATATCCATCCATCCCCACAAACTTTCACATCTATAATAGTAGTACGATTCATTAATTTTGATAGCTTTAAATAGAAATGCGTAAAATGGAACACATTTTGAAAAGAATTGGCTAATTATAAAATAAGAGAATTGTTAGAAGTTACTGTCAGAGCAACTTCGTCAATGTATATTGCTGTATTTGACTCCGTTGACTCTGTTCCTTTTTCAATAAAAGTTTCAGTAAGGCATATTTAATCAGGTTCCTTAATATATGATTATGGTTCCTTATTATATGATTTTAGCTCTGCAAGTGGACATCTTTTGGCATGGAAGCTAGCATTCTTTTGATGTATAATCTTAATTTGTTGCTTTTGGTTTGTCACGAAAAATATATTTTGGCTTAAAATAGTCAGTAATGTATTTTTGTAATTTATTGTCAGTGTTATATATTTTATAGTCGTTAGGTTTAATTATATCCGAGTTATTTTTCCATTCTTATATTGATTGTGAAATTGATTTTTACGCTTAATATAATAATGTGTGTGTTGCTTTTGTTTAGTAATAGTATTGTATGTATTTATTCTGGATTTTTTTACAAACTTCACCTTAGACCTACTGCCAGTTTGGCACATCTAACTTTTGAAATCTTTGGCTTACTATTTTGTGATTATCTGTTATGAGATCTAATTTCAGAATCCAATCAGTGTGAGAGGTCGTTAGTCAAGTTCGTCGCTTTCACGTCAGCTAATAGCTCCTGTGGCATCATGGTCGTCATCTCACGTTCACTATCGAGATTTGCAATATCGAAACCACAGATTAGAGGTGAAAACAAAATATTTGTGTATATTTAAAGGATGCGTGACAAATATCTAAATAGAACAAAGCCTGACTAGGCATTGTCGGATGGCTGAAATAGTAGGGAATATGCACGTTTATTTATTTATTTAAATAGATCTATCTTGTTTGATAAATCGTGTAGTAAAATTAGATTTTGAACACCATAGAAAATAACAAAGATGTGAACGATAAGTAGTCAATTAGATAGGGATGTGACGTCACATTAAATTCACGACTGGCATTGAAAGTTCATACTAAATTTCGTTTTGCTCTAGACAGATTAAAAACTTTGACCGCTCATATCTTGCGCATTTTTCTTAAGAAATGTGACATTTTTTAATTTTATTTTTATTTTCTTTTATTTCACTTCTAAGTATAGTATAATATTATTATCTTTCACACCTAAATACCTCTAACACATAGCGATACTGTGACAGTCTTCAATCTTCAGTGGTCGATACACTTTCACACATCGCCTGTAGGTTGTAGGGATAGTTAGTAGGTGTAGGTTGTAGTTTTCTGTGATTTAAACTATCATTCGTGAGAATAAAAAATAGTTTATGACCTATTATACCCACCATATTTGGTAGGTATGTCTACTCAATAAAATTCATAATAATCGGTCAAGCCATTACGGAGGAGTTTGGTTGTAGACACTGATATACGAGAATTTTATGTATTAGACATTTTAGGTTCAAGAAAATATAGTCAATTGCATATGCCCTTTGCCTTTGACTGTTGTATTGGCGTTGAACTATAGAAACAAATGCAGTGATTTGTTTGGGATTTGGCAAGAATTTATGCCTGAAGTGTTCAATGAGTATACAGTCTTCACGCGAGTGCTTAGTTATATCACGATCACATTAATCAACCGGTCACAAACGGGCCACAGGCGACAGGCACGTGTCGGTTCACATGGCGGTGTGTCTATATAAAATAGAAAAAATATTTCAACAAGTTGTACTTGTCGTAATCGGTTGTAGTCCGTCTACACTGATTCTTATTAGCACTGATGAAAAATATATTAATCTATATTTATCATAACCTAAAAAGTCGCCTCTATTTTAAAACACTATCAATAAAAATCGTCATATTAAAATAAGTTTATAAATCCTAACTGAAATGACGCAAGTGTTTACAAAACAGCGTGACGAGTAAAATACTAGAGTACATCCTAGTGGACATACAGATTCATAATATATTCATATTTCATGTATAATTATTTCGTACGTTATATTTAACGACTGTGAGAATAATTATTATTATAGGTAGCCTTCCGATGCACACGTCGCGCGTCGTGAGAGCGCGACTCGGGACCGAAATAGGGTCGCGGAGCCACAGCTTCGTATGAATTTATACGGAGCACTAAACAATACTCGCGACCCGCGTCGCGCGACCAGTGAGTGTGGCGTCGTGGGTTTACCTTACACCTTAAGATGACGTCCGATCGGCAAAAGGGTCGTCGGTTTTTAATAGTCGTAGTAATTTATATTAGTATTTAAGCTAAAATTTATTTTAGTACCTATAGAATATGTTCTGTTGTAAACTTTGTAACCGTGTATTTTTATATAAAAAAAATGTATTGTTATTATATTTATTTACGTGCTTGAAATACAAATTATCAAAATATGATAAAATAGAGTGAATTTATTATTTACAATTCAAAATACCTTGAGGCCAACTGCCGGCGGGTCCATTTGAAGTACCTAAAGGCACTTATATTATTCCACGTCCTAGGCTAAAAATTGTATTATTTACCAGCAAATTCACCCTTATGTACCAGAACGTAACGCACAAAATATTCCTACTGAGATAAAAAAAGAACCGTCGCGTCGGTCGTGCTCGTACGCGCGAATTCGTGTGCATTCGCGCGTCTTCCTTTAATAACACAGAAGGAATATGTAATTTACGTTGTAGACATAAGAGTAAATTTTCTATACATTTTCCAATTTCGCTTCGCTGCGCTTGTATAAACAGAGTATTATTATTTTTTAAAACAAAATATATGTCTTTCTCAATACATAATTCCTATTAAAAATTGGTACATTGGTGTTAATTCATCGTGTAAGTTGAACTCTGCAGCCTGCATGCTTACCAACAGATGAGCAATCATGCTCATTTCCATGCTGACTTATATTCTCTGAACCTATTACTGCCAGGATCCGTTTCGATTCGGCTATTTAGGAAAATCCTACGCTTATGACTAACCTCTGATAATATTCGGTATTTTGTACCTACGTTATATCACTTTAAATATTTAAAATATCCTTAAGTATGATTACTACCAACTATTTTGTTTTAAATAATAAATCAATGAAATGAACAAATGAAGACTACGGAAAAAAAACCGTCAATATCGACGAATAAGTTTTGTTTTTCATATTACTTCAAGTTACTATTCGATGTCGTTCAAAATATTTTTCCTAAAGAGTATCTAGCATGGTCTATGAGCATGGAAAATCGCAAGTTTCTAAGTGTCAGTTTAGAAATTCCAGGGAGATTAACTTGTATTTCACCACTTTGGAGGTCGATTACTCGAAAATGGCTTACATTATGAGAAAGTCATGTATGAAACCTTTACCTTTATTTAAAAATACCTATTCGACGATACCCGACAAAACAAATTTCACCCCCACTTCGCATGTATGCGAACTACGCCTAAAATATAAATTATTTTTATTTCATTATGCCAAATTTGCGATCTATACACAACCTATAACTGTAGCATACATTTATATGCATATTTACAGAAGTTAGAAGAGCGGACATACAGACTATAAGGGTTAATACTACGGAACCCTAAAAATTTTGTTTGTGTCGGATTTAGTCACTTTCATTGTGAAACGTTTATGGAAATTTACCAGACAGAGACTTGTTAGTAGAAAACATTTTTTTTGCCCACGAACCAGGAGCAGTTCCTTTCAGGTGCAGATGTTAGACCTTGGAAGAATATAATATATGTCACCGTAAAATTGTAAAAACCGTTAGATTGTTATATAACTAGCGAGATTGTAAATAATATGTCGAGAGATTCTTTGCGATATATTATAATCTAACGAAACATAATGAGTTGAATTGTAAGCAGAATGATCGGGTTCGCAAGCTTCGGACATTTTACAATCTCACTAGTTATATTACAATCTAACGATTTTCACAATTTTATAGTGATATATACATGGCAGGAGAAGAAGAAGATAGGTTTATTTAATAGGAACAATATACTTAAATACTTTAGTTGTAATTTTGGTGGTTTTTCTACTACGACTTTATTGCGATGTAAATAAGTGACATCTTAAATTAATAGACTTTTAATGTCATTTATGTACCGGAAAGCTTCGATAAAAGCTAGCTTTAGCTAATCGACATCTTTTATATTAATATGGGTCACTGAATACTGAAGCTGCCGTAATGAGAATAAGGAACGTCTTCTTCTCCACGGACTATATATCGTTTCGGGAGGCCACAGTAAATTCAGAGCATTGAAAATAGAACTTTGGACATATACAATATATTTAAAAATCAAATACATGGGTATCACATCAACATATCACACTCATAAGTTTTTCAGCTCTATTGTATTAGCGCAGAGTTCTATTTTCAGTGCTCTGAATTTTCCCCGGCCTTACGGATTCCGATCATTATAGTCCCAGCCTTACACATACCATAGACTTCTGCCACAGAATACACTTTCGTACAGAGAAACAGCTTTTATAGAACGATCTAAATCAATGCAAATGTGAACATTTTGACGTTCCCTTCAACTGCCCACAATTTTTCTACACAAACGTGGACACACCGTATGCTTGTAGTAGTGCAATCAAATCGAAAGCTAACTGTGTAGCTGTTTATCTGTTCCTTTTTCCTTAATCTGTACTTCTGCTCTATGCCAAATCATACTACACCATGCTAAGCAGTTCTCTATTTATAGGAATTTATAAGTTGGTACTTCGTGACGGAACAGTTCTGATGACAAATGACGAACCATTGACATTTGGTTACCGACAACCACTAGTGACTTAATATATTAATAATAAAAACCATTATTGTTAACTTAATTCGCAACAGCTCAATCATAATTTGATACAGTTGTGAAAAAAATAATTATTTTCCAACACCAAATATATGTTGGAAATTTCATCACTTCTTTTAAATACATTTTCAATATTGTACTATTATCCTTAATTAGTTAATACATATTCATCTACAAATTTCATTTATCGGATGATGATGTGTGAAAAGTTTTAATTATTAATATTGTTAGATAATTGTTTCACATACCTAATTAATTAATGAATTATTTCATTACACTCCAACCCCATTATGCCTTTACGCGCAAAATGCAGCAGCTTTGCTCTTCTTTATACTGTCGATGCATATTTCATTCAAACAATATTCTATTTCTTTACCACTTACAATAAAGACACTGAAAAGTACTTCATATGTGTCACGACATAGAACATCTTTTTTACGACCATTCCCCCTATGTATCGATAATAGTAGCAGTTATAATTAGTGATGTTCATTCCTTTGTTATAGCATAATATTCATTATTATCTAATAAAGAAAATAAGATTGTGTGTGTATACCTAGTATAAAAATATTGTATCCGTTGTCCCGTAACACAAGTTCAATTTACGTATTGACGAGATATACCTTAGATAATTATGTATTAATATTGTTCTGTATATATTTTTATGTGTATCTGAATAAATAAAATAAATTCTATTAAATCAGCTAAACACCTTCCTCTTACATAATGATAGGTTAATGTTAATACATTAAATAAAATAAAACGAACGATATCAAAGCAGGTCAGTAGGAAAACAATATGTTGAGACAGATTCGCAAAAACATTAAACATAAATAAGAAATATTTACGACGCGCCTATTAGCAACGAATGATTAAAATAACTAGTTCTATTCGTATGTAGTAAAATTTTGTTAATATCAACATAAACTTGAAGTACCGTTTCAATATTGAACGTTCCAATATAAATCCTACAATACTTTCTACAATTTTTCCAAAATCAATTCAGTCACCGCAACTCCTTTTTTAATGCAAATCGCTTTGGCACTTTTAGAAATTTCTTTAACCTCACTAAAATTCATAAAAAAAAAACAAAAGTTATTTCAAAAAGCCTTTTTCTAACGCACCAAAATATACAGCACTTTTTTACAGACTAGAATTCTTTCAGCGACTACAGCACATTCACCCACTATAATATTTTCGAAAAAAAAAACAAATATTTTCCTAACGCACCAAAGAGCTGCGCGGGAGGGTTTCACCCCCCTATATCGTGCGGGGTGACGCTGACGTCACCGGACTTATATACGCGCGCCGCCGCGCACGCCCCAGTGCAGTGCGTAGTGTTGAGCGATGCGTGTAATGTGAGTTCTCCTTTCATTATTAAGCTTGTGTTTTGAGAATATTGGATAAATATATATATTTTTTTTTAATCATTTGAAGTTACTAAAAAGTTTTAGAGAAGTTTTTGAGAGTATACAGTGGACGATTATAAAAAATAGGTAAAAACATAAGTATACTTTTTCTTAATATTTGTTTACTATAAGTATTTATTCTATAATATATCAAATATGTTGTTTTTGATATAAATATATATTATTGATATTAGTAAAAATTAAAAAAAAACGAAAAAACAATAACGACCGCAAACACGTTGAAGTCTTTTTCAGCGGTAATTCAGTAGCCGCAAGCTTTCGATTTGGTGTGCGGCTTGGTAATATTATTATTCATAAAATATTTATATTTTAATATAATTAAACTGAAGCTATATTAGGTGATACTATGATCATTGTTATTGTTTGTTCATAAGATTGACAGCAAAAAAATATGTAAATTTTACATTACATGAAACTGAAGAAGTTTTCTCAAATTTTGCTTGGTATTAATATTGCTTAGTATTAATTTTCTTTTTTGAACAATTCGAGAACCTACCTATTTTAATAACTAAATGCATAATATAAAACACGAATATGAAACTTATATTAATAAATATTAAAAAATTAATAATAATAATATATTAAAAAAAATACATGAAAAAAAAAACATTTTAAAATCTTTGTTGCTAAAAGTAAAACGTCATGAAATCTTCAAAAAAATCTGATACGACTAAACTTAAGTTAGCTTCGAACTTAAGTTTTAGTAGTTAGTATATTAGTTAATTCTGATTAGTATTATGACGGATATTTCAAATTTAATACAAAAAAGACGAATAATAATAAACGTTAACATTTCTTTGATGGTGGCAACAAACGTTCTTAATTTTGAATTGAATATATCTATACTATTACAAAATTATAAATATCGATGATATTATTTTTCAATACTGATCGATGATTGTGATGATATTATTGATCATGATGACGACGATACTGATGTCGTGCGAGGGCCGCGTGTCCGCACCGCTCATGTGACAGTGTGTTGATTCGCCGTGTTTTGCGGAGTTTTGGGAAACATGTTGCCAATTTCACTACTCTATCATTCCGCAAAAAGAGGCTTATGTAAAGTCCAAAAATTTGCATAAGTTCCTTGCCTATGCGAATTTGAAAGTGATTTGAAACGTGAAAATTCCAAAATTTAAGATACAAAATTGTAAATGTTGTCTGCTTTTATCTGGTAGAGCTTAAGTTTAATAACCTTAAGCTCTACCAGCGACCATCGACAGCTAAAGAAGGTTTTCAATTCCTCGGGCTATTTTTTAACTTTTCAATTTCAATAATATTGACAGACGGACGGACAACTGGCATTACTGTAATAAAATATTTAATATAATGAAGAAGAAAAAGAATTTAATATATAAGAAGAATTAAATAAACTGTTAATTTCTTGCTTACACAGATGTTATTTATGTTAAAATTAAATTAATTAAATAAAATTAATACAGTTAAATTGTTTTAGATAATTTCATCATTATTATAACTCCTGGCGATTCTCAGGTAAATTACGTTTCTGGCATTGTGAAAATTACTCTTCTCACATTGTGAAAATTACTGTCCTCACATTGTGACAATTATACTTCTCACATTATGAAAATTACACTTCTCAAATTGTGAAAATTCACTCCTCTCCTTGTGAAAATTACACTTCTCCCATTATGAAAATTACATTTCTTGCATTGTGTAAAATACATTTTTTGAATTACATAAATTACGTTTCGTATATTGATATAATTAGACTCCCATATTCCAATCGACAGAACATCCACAGGATCATTAATCTGCGTCGAATTTGATCGAAAATTAATTCATTACATCAACACACGCGTTACCAAATACAGCGTTAGTGAAAGAAAATCAGCGATTATACATAATTTTGAGTTTCGCCACTCAGATGATCGATGGTAACCTGCAGCTGCTTCACATAGAAACATGTAGAGTAATTTTAAGCTGCATCTATGGCGGTCAATATGTACCTACATAGATATTTACACCTAACACCACCCACGGGCAAACTGATATTGACATGATGTTACGCTGACAAAACACAAGTTCTGATTTGTAGCCAATTTAGCATTTCATAAAACTTTGTATTACATGTTTTCAAGTGTAGTTTTCTTGGATGTTAATAAATAGACAAACAGGATGTTCTACGATATATGAGGAAAAAAGGAAATTTTAAACAAATGGAAGTTTACATTACATTTTAAAAATTTGAAAATCAAAAATATTCTAAAAATAACTCGGTTTTAACATAATAAAACATTATTTATAAAAATACTAGCATTCCCGACACACATTGTTCTGTCTTAACAGCTATGAAGTGCTATGAAGTGCTATGAAGTGCTATGAAGTGCTATGAAGTGGAAATATATATAAATAACTAGACCTACAACCTACACTAACATCTACAGTTTTATTAGCATGGGAAAATTCCATCGTCATCTTTAGTATTTTCCTCGCAATTTTTTCAATATCTCTCACCGTTTAAACCTTCCTTGAATTTTCACAATCATGTCAAGATCTAAATTAAATAAATATAAGATCAAAAAATTTAAATCTTCTGCTGAATAATTAATATTGAGTAAAGTTTTGTAAACAATCTGCAAATATTCTAATGGGATGTGGAAAGCTGATTTTGAGTCGACGCCGGGAGGGCGGCGCGGCGGGCGGCAGTCGGGGTTAATGATATATTTAATGTATTCAGAATATTTAACGATTGCACGATAATTAACGATCGTATATTATTGTGAAGACACTTATTGATTATTTATTGATTCAAAATAATAGTCCTGCGAGTTTATTTTACGATCGATTTTAAACAACAACATTTTCTTCAATTGCTACTTTCTTTCTTCTTCATAAAACTTTAAGCTATTGAGAAAAAATTGTACAGTAATATGAGAATATAAAGTAGTTTTCTTTAATATAACCGTTACTATTTGAAAAATCTAAGCAATTTACAAGAATCTCACTCGTATAGAAAAGCGAGCTTTAGGAGAGCAAGATAGATTTTAAAATTTCAATTTACATAAGCAAACCATGTTGTCATATACATTAGGCCAGAAGTTCAGAACATGTTCTTGGGTTTTTTAAAACAATGAACAATGAACAACAGAGCTGTTATCCTTCCGTCAGATTGTTTACTTAGTATTTGCTTTGACGAGTGCAGGAAAATGTTTGGGAATTTCACTATGAAACTAATTGTTTTCTTTCACGGGACCAAAGAGAAATAAGGTTAGGTGTAAGCATAATTACACCTGGGTTACAACGTAGGTCTGCAGGAGGTGGGGCAAATACTGTGATATTTTAACTCATTTCAACGAAGATTCATATGAAATAGGATTATCAATTTATTGATTACCTTCAGTTTTCCTTGGATCTGAATTAAAATCGTCAATAAAATGAAGTGTGTATGAAAATTGTACGATCTAATAGTATATTGGTTTGTGGTCGGAGCTTTTTTATAAAGCGGAAAAAAACTTATCTTTAAAACCACCAACATGTTATTTAAGTGGTATTCTTTGTAATAAAATTCGACTCAATAGACCATACTTTTTAGGGAAAAAAGTATATACTTTAGTCGGTTTTAGATATTTTATTAACACCACGCCTAGATAAATGGGTACCGAAAACATTCTGCAAACTTGTACTAAGCCGGATTTTGCGGAATATGCAAATGATCATTTGCATATTCCGCAAACTCCGGCTGACGTCATCGGAGTTTTCGCTTCGTAATTCATGGTGATATAGAATTCGAAATTTGTGTGGGGTTTTTCGATATCTCAAGACAGTATAAAAGTGTGTTTTGGATACGCTTATCGAATTTCAATGTTAAAAATAACTTGATATTTTATTTAAAACCAAGCATCTCGCAAGCCTAGCGAGATGCGTGAGCGAAGCTTGTACAATGTACCATTAGGGAATCCAACTCATAAGTAGAGTATTCTCGCAACTTGTTTACGTATTATAATGACTAATTGCAGTCGCAATACAATTGTCAATAACATGACAGTGTGATATAATTATTAGAAGCAGTTAATCATGACACCGGTCAACCTGCTTACGAATTAGATTCCCCGATATTACATAGAGGTAGATCTAGATAATATCAGATTTGAAATATTTTGATGTAGAAAACATTCAAGTAGAGAATGTCAGAATACACGCAGTTAATATATTTATCCTCTGCTGTTTACGTTTTGTACAGATGTATATAGGTTGTAAAGAAGCGACCGGTACGGGCGGGGTCGGGTGTCGCAATGTGTTGAGAAACGCGTAACCTCACGCAACAAGTATGTGACGCGAAATTCCGAAAAGCCGCAGGCTTAAGCTAGCTCAGGCTGAAAGCTTAAAAGCTTAAAAATTAGCAGCTCTTGCGTGAAAAAGAAGTTATACCTTCAGAATATGTCTGATTTCTTCCGAATAAAATACTTAAGCCAGCTTAGGAATATCTCTGTAAGCTTGAAATGCTAAATAATGTGATGCTCATTTGAAATGAAACCTTATAATATTTTCATCATTCTGTTGAACGTTATATCTAAATATGTGTCAAAACGATTCTATGCCAAACAAGTTTTCCACTGTATAGAATTGTTAGATTTTTTATTACTGAACATTGCTAAAATTCTTGTTACACACGCTCGACGCTCCTTGCTTCAATCGTAGCTTTGCGCGTGCGTTAGCTTCGGCGTAACTTTAGACCCCATTTCATCTTATTTGAATGTGAATCTTCAGAAAATTCGTTTTATATCAGCTACATGCGTCTATTTGCGATTGAATGATAACCGGTGATAGGTAAAACTCATCTTCGGTTCTAGCTCCAACCATAATCGGTATTGATAATTGTAGCAATAGTGTAGTATGGCCCCAGAATAAACAAGCCCTATGATTCCTCTCGTAATGTAATTGACACAGTTGGGCGACAATAGTCGGCCGACAATAGCCGCTGATTGAGCAACCACGCCGCGGGTTGCGCAACCGTGATTGAGCTGTTCTGTGACCTGTCAACAAATACATAATGTTTAGGTCTTAATCTAGATAAAGGAATAGTTCGTCATTGTCAATAGATGTGTACGAGTAACAGTGAGTAGCACACGTGAAACACAGATAACATTTTGTTCCAGTCAATTGTAGGTTGACGCGTTACGTTTCCATATTTCAAGCTAACAAAATTGCTATATTTATAATTTATTATAAATATATAATTTATTATATTTATTATTTATAATCTGTAATAAATGTTGCACTAAGGATTCGTTTGAATATTTTTTGAATGAATTTGCGACCAAATGAAACCAATCCCTGCAAAACTAACAAAAGTCAAGACTTCTTTATCTGTAAAATGGTAAAAAAATATTATAAAAAATGATGGTTTTTTGGTATAGCAAAATCTATTTTCGAGAACTTCTTCACTCTAAATTTACACGTTTAGAATCATTTTTCTGTTCTTACTATTATGTTTGTTATTAAAATGTTTCATGTAATCAACTTAAATTGGGAGAAAAATCATACTTCTGGATTGTTATATTAATAATTATCCCCTTTTTCGGAACCCGGTTAAAATTTGATTTGATAAGTCTCCTCGAAATATGTATGTGTATTTTCGATTTTGATATTGTGCATGAATATTAATGGGTTCGGATGTATTTTATTTAGTCACTGTCTGCACTAAAGGAATTCCAGTCCGCGCTCAACCGCTGTCAAACAACACATTTTACAAACACGTCCTTAATTATTATAATACCACTCCCGCTACTGTCATCTGGTCAAAGGTACCTACTTAATGTTCCTTAGTTCAATGGCCCGTTTTTGGTCTTTACGGTTAAGCTTGCATTAAAATCGAAATTATCCGTAAGCAAAAGTGAAAACTAAAATAATTTATAATGTAATGCAATATTCCTACGTAAGAGCAGTGCTAGTCCTGTGGTATTAGAATCCTACCGGTTAAACCTTAGCTCCGCATCTTTTGCGTAATACGCAGGATCCCCTGTATATATATAATGTACCCAAGATTACTTTCATATGTATATATGTAAATGTTATCTTTATCTATTGATCATTATAATTAATTACAAAATGAATTTCGTAAACGCGGAGTTTTTACATCAAGGCTGTCTTGTGTATGCAATGTAACAGCTACTGTTTGGGCGCTTTAGATTTATGGGCTCATAAAATTTTAGTATTCATTGATTTTTTTCAGATGTAATTGACACCTATAAGGAAGTAAGGAACATCTTTGACTAGGTAACCGTTTTAATTAAATACTACAGAGGGCTAAGCGAACATGCCATCGTTAATTACAATGACGAATGACGATCTTCGAAATTGAAAATATATGGGATTGACAGAATGTTTATCACATAGCGCGCGATACGTCAATACCAGACATTTTTTTATTTCTAACATAAATGTTATTAGCGATGGTATATTAGCAAAAGGGCCAGAGCCTTAATATTTTTAGAAAAAAAATTATAATGTTTGTCAATAATAATCTAATAAGCAGTATTTAACTGACCAGTTAAAGCTAAGTTATAACTTAGAAAGAGTACAGCATTAGATATTTCTAAAACAATGAGTTGGCAGTATCACAGTTTAAATTATTTTAATTAATCTTATTTTGGTTGGCGCCAAAAAAGATTATGATCAATTCGGTGTGTATTTTAGTCCGAGCTCCGTGGCCTAGTGGGTAGACCGTATGATTCGTACTCGAGAGAGTGCAGGTTCGACTCCCAGGTTGTTGCGTGTACCAATGAGACATTTTCAGATCTCAAGTACATTAGGTATATGTACGCTCCAACGGTGAAGGAAAACATCGTGAGGAAACCCGCACATGGTTGGCCCCGGAAGTATTGACCAGTCACTCCTCTGGACTAGACTGTGTTGTGAGAATGCCGTATGTGGTTGGGCAACCATACGACATTTAAAAACCGACTGTCCCAGGCACTACAGTTTGTCAAGAGTGGTTACTTCGGTCGGAGAATACTGTATAAATCATCCAATAACTTTTTTTTTGTAGTCAGTATTTTACCCTGTGGAAGAGTAATGAATATTTGACATACAAACGGCTGCCTACTGAAACTGTAGGCGGGCGGCGGAAGGTCGCATCATCTTAGTGACTTCATTTTCAAATTTCAAGTTTAAGGCTATATTATTATACATTCAGATGCAAATGAGCGATTTCACTGTATACATTTAAATGTAAATGGGGATATTATATTAATCGTGTTTGTACACTATTGTCGTAGCCCTCAAATTCATGTTTGTGGCAACTGGCAACTCAGGGTGACGTCTCGGAGCGACAACTTCATCATCATCAGATCATTGAACACTTACGTCGCGACTGACAAAGAATATATATTACTAACGTACTCTGTAGTGCTAACGTTAACAGTCTCCGTGGTCTAGTGGTTAGAGCTTGGCTCTCGACTGGAGGTCGTGGGTCCGATTCTCGCATTGGAACACCAAAAATATCGTTTCCAAGTTAGGTTAGGACAATGCAGGCTGATCACCTGATTGTCTGACAAGAAAGACGATCCATGCGTCGGATGGGCATGTAAAAAGTCGGACCTGCGCGGCGCCTGATCTCTCGCCAGTCGTGTCGGTTATTCGTCCCACTGGGTTATGAGAGTAAATGGAAGAAAGAGTGCTCTTGTGTACTGCGCACACACTTGGGCACTATAAAATTACTCCTGCGCAACCTGGTTGGCCTGGTTTCAATGAAACCGGCCACCGTCACCGAAATCGGTGTGGGGAGTTAAAGTTGTAACGTTAGTGGTCTATACTGGCAAAGAGCTGTCCTCAATGTTAAGATTATACTAAATATATAAGTTTAAAAATAAATTGTAATAAAAAATCTTAGCATTGCAAATTATTGCAAAAAATAATTTAAATATTGCGCGAGATTACATAAATGTAGGTCGGTATTGAACTAATCCATATACCGTTTCGCCACTTCCAGTTCATACATTACCTGACCCGGGGTCAAACTCGTGACCGTCTGTCGAACCGTGTCGTTGTACAAGCAGGGCGTAGTGATGATGACGAACTTAGAGGATAGAGTACAACTGTAACATCAGCTGCTGGGCAATGCAAATACTTCAAATATTCATATATTATTTAATGCAAGCTCTATCTAATAACCTAATGAATAGAAATGAATAAAAATAAATAGAATTGAAAGTAATATTCTGCAATTTATAAAATACATTTATTTGAAAAACGTTTAATTACAAGTTATGCATACATGTCTAACTAGTTTTATCTGCATTAAAATTATAAAGAGGAATGATTTGATTGTTTTTTTTATGCATTGAATAGGCTACGAAAGTGCTCGACCGATTTTTATGAAATTTGGCACAGATATAGAGTAGACTACGGAGAAGGACATAGGCTACTTTTAATCGCGGCTAAATGTAAATAAATGCGTTCCCACTTCCCGACGGGATTTACTTTACGAAGTCGCGGACAACTGGTATAGCGTATTTTTTATGGTAGTAGCAAGTAACAAGTAAAGAAAAACTGGGAACTTTATCAGAACCCCAATACCCGTGATTAACTGACATTTTAATTTTACTTTTATTGAATTATAAATGAATCGTCTAGATATAATAGACAATTTTTTCGAGCTTGGACCAATCAAAAAGCTGCGTGTTGATTTGACGTTTATGAGAATGCTATTTTACAGTTTCAACATATCGGAACTGGATCGTAACTGCATTGCAGGGTTTCATTGCTAGCTGAGTTGACCTTCTGGTAGTGCTACTAGCTACAACTGTAAATCCTCAGTCAGCAAAACAAGTCATCCATTGCAAACCATATTTAGTTGAAGTATTCTGTTAATTATTAATCAATGATTCACGGTTTTCGGGACTACTCAATGATAAATGATTATGCATCTCGATTAATAAACAAGTGAGGCTGCTCACTACGTCGAAAAAAAAAATTTATAATATCAAGATAAACTTGAGGGTTTTTACGATTGTAAAATAAAAAAATCTCCATTGTTCTCTAACGGAACTCGCCTTGTTTAGTCGTTTGTAACGTACTAAAAACAACACACATCATTACATGTTGGAGCTGCCGACCTAACCGGAAAATATTATGTCATCTTCAATCTAATCCGGTTCAGAAAAGGAATACTTAATCCTTCTATATATATCTTAAAAAGTATGGATGGATGGATGTTTGTTACTATTTCGCTCAAAAACTACTGAACGGATTTCGAATTCGAATTCGATGAAATTTGGTATGGTAGTAGTTTAGGTTGTGGATTAAAACACAGGCTACCTTTAATCCCCAAATAGTACAGTACCCGTAGAGAATATGTAGTTTTTTTTATATTTTGCGGTAATGAAGGCGAGCATAAGCTAGTTTAGGATTTTCCTGATAGGAAACGCTGTCGCCCATAGACACTAACCGTTTCCTTTCTGCAACTGTAGTGGATTTACATGCAATTCACTCAAAGCAAGTCTATAGAATTTTAAATTGCTAGTCAAATAACTACAATGGAATCAAATTATTTTTTATCCATTTCCTACAACAATTACTTCGCCCGAAATGGTTGAATTACGGCAGTGGCGCTAAATACTCACTAATTACTTATATTGACCGCACGTGGTGAGTCGCGCGTCGCCATGACATTTAGGAACAATAGTACTTTATTAGATATTAAATAAATTTGACAACCTTGACATGACGCGCCGTTGATTGCTTGATTGCTGTTGATTTTTCAAGCAGCTTTCGCGCTAATTTTTATTAGTTTTGCAACGTACGCAACTCACAGCTTCTTATGTTATCTGTTATTTTACTTTTGAAAATCAGTATTTATTAGTGTAAATAAATAAATAAATAAAAAATATTTATTTGAACTTAAAGTAATTAAAGTACCTACATAGAAAATAATAATTGGCGGCCTTACGCTAAGAGCTCACGGAGCGGTTTTGTCCCGTGCCCGCCGCGGTCGTCGAACTGCGGTTTTATTTCTAAACTCACGAGACCGCGGTTCTGCGCGGTCACGCAGCCGCCGCGGTTGAGATTATCGCCCGCAAACGTGACAGGTGAAGATCGCAGGACGTTCTGTTGCAAAAGGGCAAATACATATTTAGAATAGAATTTCTGAATTTCTCCTGCAAGCCGATCGCAGAGCGCGCGGGCGCTAAACGCCGAGGCTGCGGGTGGCCGCGGCCCGCGCGGTTCTACTAGTTGTCGTTGGGACCCGCGAACAACCGCGCACACCGCGGGTGTAAAAACGTGGCGTGAGTTGTGTATTAATTTTTTACATACATATCTGCATTCTACAGAAATTGCGAGCCCGCAAACGCTCCGTGAGTTCGTAGCCTTACTGCTGAAGCAGTTTCTTCTAGGCAGTATACTAGCTGTCCTCTTATTCGGTGTCTTAACTATGAACTTGAATAAATAAATAAAGAATACACCTAAAACCTATATGTAGTCCAACAACTAAATATACACCTACTTCTAAATCTGCACCTACCAACCGGGGTGGTACTGGGGCCGGACGATTTTTTTTATCTGCAAAATTACAGCTTGTTCACTTTAATGCTCGACTCTGTGAACGTCATGAGACATTCACACGGATGACTAAAGCCACATGATTGTTGCAGCACGGCAAAAATCGACCAATGAGCGAGGTTGCGAGTCACTTCATTTGCTATTTAGACGATCGATTTTCCTCGTGCGGCTTTAGTCACCCGTGTAGATCCCACATTGCCGTTCTTGCGAATGCTCTCGATGAGGTGGCAACATTACGGCTCTTTTTTCAAAAAGTTTATATTAAAAGTTGATTATTAAATGGGCCTTTGCATAATTATATGAGAAATACAACATTACAACTGTCATTTAAACAAAACTAGATGCGAATCGAAATGAGTAATTGCTACTTGTGAGATCAACACATTTGAATCCCACGAAACATACTCCGACCGAACAATTGTTTCTAGTAATATCGACCAGCCAACGACACTATCGCAATAGAGATCTCTGTTAGACGATCGTATTAAGTCTTTGTCTGCACACATAAACTTTGTGGTGCAAGGTGAGGCTTGAGAATATTTATGAATGAATCGTTATATACTTTATATTAGGTATGTCAAATGGGTGAGAACATAAATATGCGAAAAACATTCGATACAAGCAAATTCATGAAACAAGGCTTCAAATGTGTGAACGACCTCTATTTCGGTATTTGTAAGTTTTTTTATTTTTATTTTAAGAGCGCTCTGTAGGTTGGTAACATTGACGAAAATGGTTTGACGATGATTACAGATCTATATTAGACGTAGAATGATTTAGGCGAACCTAATGTGGACTTAATCTTGATTAATAAATTATACAAATACCATGCGCCATAACATAAATATAAATAATTACTGGTTACCAAAACAATGATTCATTACCCATTAGAGCGAAACTTGCAATGGCAAATCCCACGCGTCAGTGTCAAAACAAACAAAAAAAGCGAAACTTGCATGGCGCCAAAAATGACAGATTAACTTTTTTATACGGGCTCCGCTATGACTAAGACATAACGTATCATTATGCCTAGCCCTGAGTCCCCGCCCACGGGCCACGCTTTCGATGGCCTCGCGCCTACATTACCTAGGGCACTCGAACTACTTAGCATTGTCTAAACACTAAGTGTTTTACACATCGTTTCAAATTTCGACACCTGGTTTAAAATGTCGCGTACTTTCCCTTTGTCCAAAGATTTTTTTCATGACCAGGCATAGCTTTTTAAAGATGTGTCGTTAAAATTTTGCTAATTTTTCTTATTAGTATGCAAGCAAAATAATTTGATGATATTGCTAGTTTACAGAGGCGTGGGGTTCCTATAACCCCATTCCTATCGGCTCCACTTACCACTTACCTTTTGAAGACCCTCATCCAAATCCCTACCTATTATACAGGCTAGGGCTTCCCTATGGTAGTTTAGTTGTAAAATACAGAGTCTAACACATTTTTTAACAGTTAAGAAGCAGCTTAGCTAAGAAACAATAATTCTGGCTGTTTTAAAGCTACATTTTCCTAAGTAATATATTTTTACAAGTAAAAGTGCTTTCCATTATTGATTGTATAGGGACATGACATGACATGGTCTAAAATATCAATATAGTTCTGAGATGCTATTAAAAGCGCTGTTAAGATAAGAATACGTTTATTTGATCACCACACTTCAGCTCATCTAAGGTATGGAAGGAATGATTCTAGGTAAATTCTTGTTTCCTCTAACTATACCACAAGGGGAAACAAGGTATGCGCTTGTTTGCTGATTATTTAGCATTAGTCACCCGCGTCTGTCGTCGCATGTGATCCTGAACCTCGGAAACCTTCCTGCGACCGCCTTGTTTGAATAAATCATAAATATTGACCTCTACATGTGTGATATTTTGTGGCTGACACCTAAAATGCGTGTCGTTTATCACAATATTGCGTTTACGCCCCGTGATGTACTTAGTTGGCGATTGATGTATCCTGCATGTACTATCGAACGAGTTGCCGCTCGACCAGGCATAACATGAAAATAGCTCAACAGCGCCTTACCATCGTGCGAACGCACACATACTCCCGTGCAAATACGTATTCTGCAGTCGTTGCTGCCACTTCCTTCATGTTGAAATATTTTGAGGCGTCCCCTAGTGCCAGCAAAATGTTTATAAGCTGGTCGAGCAGGAACTATGTCGATATTGTACACAGCAATCATCATCATTATTAACCAGCTAACGTCTCTATTATACTCTATCCAGATCCAATTCAATCTTTTTGTAAACAAAAGAAAAAGTACACAATAATGCTACCAAATTAAATATCACTATGTGCACTAAAAAATACAATCACATATTAAATGGTCGATTTTTATCTTTTTATTTACAATATTTGAAATTGAATCTTAACAGATTATGCTGAACGATTAATTCAATGCTAGGAAGAGAAGGTATCACGGTATTTCCAAATTTTTAGTTGACGCTTACGTTTAGGCAGAAAAAAAAGATTTCGAAAAGATTTATAGTAAATAAAATTATAGTACGCCATGCAGTAAGTCATTGATCTTTGATTGTATTTATGCGATTTAAGCAAAGTATTCCTGCTTATTCCTTTAAATCAGCTGTCTTTATGAGGTTAATGTCCTCAACGCCTGAGAGAGCGCAATGTAATTTTATTCAGTTGAATAATTTATTTATTTTCAATTTTTTTCTTTCGCCAATACGTTTTTACATAAGAATTGCCCAATATATCCATAATTTATTTTGAATAACCTTATATTTAACCCTATGACCGCCACGCAATATTACTTCACCGCGCGCCGGTCACCATGCGTCTGCTGCGTCCATAGCGTAAAAATGACGACCTTTGTTTAATAAATGACATGTACTTATTTTAATGATAACAATAAATGGCCTCGCAAACGTACAGCCAGCAAACACGGTGTACCACGTTTCCATCTTATTAATATGGCGATAAGATTCAAAAGTGGTACACCGCAGGTTTCCGCCGACTGTGCAATATGCTCCGGGTGCTGTACATTGTAAATCATTCCATTCATTGATATTAATTGTATTCTGTCAAGACTCTGACAAGTTCAAAGTTCAAGAACGATTGTAGAAGTTTAAATTTTTGACCAAAACCAAAGGAATTTCAACTAATTTTCATGAATAACAAAACACTTAAACGTACCTTTGAAGAGAGTCATTTGATAGTTTCAAAGTGCTTAAAATATCAATGTATACCAGACGTACGAGATATGTATGTATGTGATAATTTACACTAGCATCGCCTTGTTTAGACACCATGACGCAGCCACGTGGGCGGGGAGGATGCTGCCATTAAAAAGAAGGATTTATTAAATCTCCGGTCACTTGACATAAAAGTATATATTTATTAATCATAAAAGTGGAATATAAAATTATGAATGCTACTGATTCCAGATGTAATCATCGTCTTTAAGCTCCGGTAGCCATGAAATAACTTTAAATAGATCATTTATTATATTAATTACACAACAGTTGTAATAAAATAAGTTATTTAATCAAATAGTTATTAATTGTATAATAGTTATAATCAAAAGCTTACAAGATACTTACAAGATTTTTTCGTTTAATATCGTGTGAGTATCCTTAGGGAAAAACTTAACTGTATTAAATACCTACATAGGTTGAATAATTGAATAGTGTATAGATTATTATTGGCAACTTATTTAAATATATTGTTGTATTCTTGTTTTATTCTTATTGAACGGTCGCTAAATTACGTTGACTCGCTTGAGCAAACTCACTTTAGTAAACGCTGCGTCATTTGAATACTTATCGTTAATTATAGCCCAAACCTGTATTTGACGATTGAGGCTATGATATCATTCTCCATCTATGTGATATGCCTCCAATTTATTTTATTGTCAAATCTGTTTGTGCTTTTTATTAAATTAATTTTTATTACTTATCTAATATGTAAAAATTGTAAAACGCAATTTCATATTTCGACTAGGACACTTTTTCTACATGAAAAAGGTTACATATTATTAAAATGTTCGTGGTGCGTTTTTTACACATTGTGATAAAATATTATAGACAAACTTACAAACTTTACATCTATGTAATATTAGCAGAATTAGATAAATAAATTTTATGTATCGATATTAATTGTCTCTATTCTATTGTTTCAGAAATATGAAGCCACTGCTGGTGGTGGCGTTTGCGCTCATATTGAGCGTCAACGCGCTCCCCGAGAACATCGAGGACGTCAAAGAGTTGCCACAAGCCAAAGATATCGAAGTGGAGGCGGAAGAGTCCGCGCCACAAACACGAGCCGAACGATGCACAGACTGCGCGATCAACTACGACGCCAATGGCGAACCTCTAGCCGCGTTTAAAGCTCTCCCCGGAGCTACCATACACATGCAGGAGATCATCGAGGAGTGCACCTCCGCTAATGGATGTGCCGGCCTTAAAATTAAGGACGGGAAGATCGTCCAACGATTTGAAAACATTAACGCCTTCAACGCGGCCTCGGATGCCGACCTCGCTAACGAGTTCCAGTTCCTCGCAGCCGATCTGGCCGGATCCGGTAACGTACCATTCTGGTGGATGAATAAGGACTCGCCGTTCAAAGCTAGTGGTGGTGGGGGTTTTGACAAGTTCAGTAAGACTAGCTCGAGCTTTTCTAGTTCTAGTTTGGGTGCTGGACTAGCGGGCGCCGGATTAGGTGCATCTGGACTAGGAAGTGGCGTACTAGGAGGCGCTGCACTAGGAACATCCGGATTAGGAGTTTCCGGATTAGGAAGTTCCGCCTATGGCGCCGGATTAGCAAGTTCTGGACTAGGAGCAGTGAGCTTAGGAAATGCCGGCATAGGAAGCTCAGGAATCGCCGGCGGAATAGAAGGCGGATTAGGAGGCGCCGGAGTCGCGAGCGCTGGATTAGGAAATACAGCGTTAGGAGCAGCTGTATTGGGAGGCTCAAGATTAGGCAGCGCAAGTGTAGGAGGCGCCAGCTTAGGAGTGAACTCTGCGGGGGTTGGCTACGGTGCCAGCTCAGGGTTCGCCGGAGCCGCGGGCTATGGTGCTGGATATAGTGCTGAATCTGCTGGGTCGTCGCTAAATCTGGGGGGAAATCCCTTCTTAAACGGCGGTGTGTCTAAGTTCGCTGGCGCTACTAACTTGGGTGTAGCCGCGAGACCTTCGAGTTTCCAGTCGAATTACGGAGCCTCTAGTGTTAATCTCGCTAAAAATCCATTCCTAAGTGGTGCTAACATTGGTCAAGCTCAAGGTGGTTATAACGCTTTATACGGTACTAATTCCCAAAACTTTGCGAGTACAGCAGCGAGCAAATTCTCTGGTTTAGCAGGCAGTGCAGCTTCCGCGGGAGCCAACGTCAACTTGATTCAGAACCAGCAGAAGCTGAACGAGTTTGACTTTGAGCAGCAACAGCAGCAGCAGCAGAATATTGGTCTTGGGTTCGGCATCGGAGGCGGATCTGTGGGGGTTGGAGACCTGCAACAGACCTGCTCGGGTGAGGGCTACGCCTGCGTCATTAAGTCCCAGTGCATCAACGGAGTGGTCAGCGGAGCCGGACTTCTGCAAGCTAGCACTAAGGTAAGATTTATTCTATTTCCTTTAGAAGTTTAGAACATGAATGATGGTTAAATATAACGTGAAATGTCATTTGTTTTTGTCTAGGCTCTTATTGACTCATAATAATATAATAATTTATAAGTCGTAAACGTAACATCTTTGAAATTACATTGCGAGAAATTCCCGACATCGCGTACGTCGGTAATATAAACACCAAGCCTTGCATTCCTCATTATCATTGGCCATAAAATCTTTGGATTAGCGGCATTAACGCTATCAGAGTTGCCAATCTTCGATTTTAAATCCTTTTAGATCTTAACCTTCGCCGGTCATGGTGTAACGAGTTAAAAACTTTAAACCAACACTGGAAAGGTCACTCGGTACTAATTTCATAATCGGCGGAGAGGTCGTCGAGTTAGGGCGTCACCTCACGCGCCTCAGTTAATTATTGTTATTGTTTTCCACTTAAATTGTTTAATTTAAACCAATCAAGAATTGAATTTTAATTTTAATAGTGCAAATGCACATATAAATTGCATGGTTTTACTTATATTGCTTATGTCGGAACATATTACTTAACTCTATTATCAAATCTATGTACAAAGATTATTATTTTTAAATTATTAGGTACAATAAGGTACACTAAGTGCAAAATGATAACTATTATGAATTTCTAATTGTAAAACTTTTGGCGAAATTATTGGCTAATCAGTAAACATTGTCAATGAAGTTTTTTAACCCGTTGAAAAAACCGACAGGTTCAATAAATAATAGTTCCGAAATGTCAAGGCTATATACCAGGATGCCTCTCTGTTCCCAGGTGTTTCTAATTTTTATTTATCTGTTAGATGTCAGATTTAATTACAACAATTATTGTCAATGTGATACGATTCACGATGTTATGTACATTTTATATAACTCCGTCTAATCCATTGTAACTCGGAACGCTGATCGTTTGTTGAAGTATTATGCAATTGAAGTTTGTATATAAACCGTTTAAATCTGCATCCAAATTTGTAGATTTCAATCTGTGAAAAACGTCCTTTCCGTATTCGATGCTTCAACTGTATGCAGTAGGTGTCAGGATCAATTGAGAGTCTGGGACTAACGTGGAAAGGGAAAACGTTGCTAGAAGTTTCAAACGACCTGCTTCGCCGTAAGCACAGGGTGTTTCTTCTTTATCGCACGTTTTAGGTACGCGCGTTTTCGGCGCCCTAGACACTCATTGTTGCGCATATAATTTCTATTGATGATAAAAAAACGCGTTAATGCGCGTCATCTGCGCGTTTAAAATATACCGTGTGCTTACGGCCTCCTATCATATTTTTTAATAAGTTATGCCTATGTTGACGAATTACTAAATGAATACCGATATGATGCGTATTCACTTGCGATAGAGATTATTACGAGATATGATCGTCGCGTGGTCCGAATCGACATTGTCGAACTTCGAAACAATGCGTACTCACGATAGTAAAGATGACCGCAAATATTTTGGCCAAGTGACCAGTCCCCGAGAATGCGACCGACGTGCGGCGGGTTGGGGGGGGGGGGGGGTGTGCCGGGTGCGGGGGGTGCGGGTTCGAGTCCGGGCCGGATTCCGCGCGCGGGTCACAGTGAAGTTTAGTGTGTCGCCTGTCGCAACTGCTGTAAACATCTAAAGGACATCGGGCCGGGGTACGGTCGTCAGACACAACAATATGTGTATTTTGTATAGTCAATCTAAAAGAATCTACTCTACTACATCATCATACTCTACTATCATACTAAATCTACTTAATAACTACATTTTTTTAAAAAAACTAGAACCCAACTAAGTAAATTGTATAGTCTATGTTACCCGGGCTATTATTATGAATCTATTCGCATCTCATTTATTAAAATCGGACCAAGAGTTTAGGCGCTACAGTGGAACAAACATACATACATATTTACATCGACTGCCAAAATCATTACCCTTCCTTTTGGCTTCACCGTAGTCGGGTAAAAAGTATTAAGTTTTTTCAGTAATAAAATGACGATAGTGAATGTAAATATTATGATTTCATCTTTTATAAGATGCCAGATATTTCCCGCGACGTAAGATCCGTACATTTTTCGGGATAGTAGTTATATAGGGATAGTAGTAGATAGTTTTCTGGGTGTAGCTTGTGTACAAACCCAGACTATAAACTAAACGTGTGCCATACTTCGTCCAAATCCGTTTAGCGGTTTACGAATAACAGCTCCCCACAGTGATTTCGGTGGCAATGGTCGGTTTCACTGCAACCAGACCAGCTACGAAGGAATAATAATAGTGCCCAAGTGTGTACGCAGTGTACAAGAGCACTTTCTCTTCTTTTACTCTCGTAAATCTAGCGGTATGGATCCAGACGACTGTCGAGAGATCAGGTGCAGGACCGATTTTTGCATCATGCCCATATCCGACGCACCATCTTTCTTGTCAGACAATCAGGTGATCAGCCTGCAATGTCCTAATCAGACTTGAAAACACTATATATTGTTGTTCCAATGCGGGAATCGCACCCACGACATCCACGAATCAAGAGCCAAGCTCTAAGCCACTGGAGCACGGAGGCGTAGAACGAAAGAGTAACAAACACACATCTACACATTGCCACAAAAATTTTCACATTAATATTAGTAGGATTAAATATAACTCAATTGTGCTTAAACTTTTCTTCACTGTAAACAATAATTTACATTTCATGAGTACCGTCAGGCTGGAGATAAACTATGCCGACGCTACATGAGGCCAATCCCGTAGATCTCACCGTAGCGAGTTACTGTTTACACCATAATCACATTTTGCTGCGCACGCGCTGATAGCGATGAGATGACAGTGGCTGGGCTCTCGATAGAACCTCAAAGTACTATCGCACAAGTTGCCGCCAACGACTAACGAGATGAAAATCGCTTAACAGCGCCGTTGAATCGTGCGCACGCACACATCCTCATATATAAATACGTAGTTCAACCACGTCCGCAGTCGTTTCGGTCACTTCCGTTGTGTTTAAAAGCATCCTAATTCGCTGTTTTAAGCGACATTTCAAAGAGTAATCTTTCTTTTCACACATTTTCTATATTTTTATGAATTATCAGACGCAAATGAGCAGACGGATCACCTAATGTAAACGGGCTAACTAAAGAAAGCACTGGAGATATTCTATACCCTTTTCCCTTTTTTTTTTGACGTTATAAATCGATGAGCGCCGACTGCACGCACGAAAAATTGTCACGTTCCGCCTGAGCCGAGCGTGCGAGCGAGAGCGCGGAACAAGCGATAGAGAGCCTCTCTATCGCTTGTTCCGCGCTCTCGCTCGCCCGATCGGCCAAAGCGTTCGGCTTGTGATGACGTTATCACGTAAAATTATCGTCCGTAAACCGACTTAACAGACAACCATATTTTTTTATCAATGGCTTAAGTGGCTAGGAGAAGCTGATAAAAGTATGGATGTAAGACACAATATTTTTTCTTATTTGAAACAAATATTTGGAAGGTTCTAAATATATTTTTTATATTTTATATGTATATTATAAACTCACAAACTACCTAAAGATTATTAAGTGAAATACTCATTACATTACCTTCGGTCATCTAACAAAAATTCTTATCTCAAAACCAATGAACTTACGATTAAGAATTATTTATCTTAACATAGATCCTTATCTTGCCGACTTTGAATAAATAACGTGCAGTCTATTTTGTATCTGCATAGATACGTTAGTACGTGACACACAATGATATACCGTGTACTCAGACGAGAGCTGTGTGTGTGTGTGTGTAGCTTTGTCAAACAAAAACCACACACCGCGACAGCTATGTGTGCGTACATTACGTACCTGATAGTATAATGATGTATAAAATCGAAAGATCATTTATCATGAAATCTCGAAATTAGGTTGACGTGGAAAGATGGAGTTTTGAATAGAGGTAGTTTGTAGATAAAGTTCAGCTAAGAACTGATTTTTCAAAGTTCAACCTTAGGGATGGCCAAAGTTGGTATAGAAAAATATGTATACTAACGAGATGTGGATATTAACGAGGTGTGGATATTAACGAGATGTGGATATTAACGAGATGTGGATATTAACGAGATGTGGATATTAACGAGATGTGGATATTAACGAGATGAGGATATTAACGAGATGTGGATATTAACGAGATGTGGATATTAACGAGATGTGGATATTAACGATATGTGGATATTAACAAGATGTGAATATTAACGAGATGTGGACATTAACGAGATGTGGATATTAACGAGATGTGGATATTAACGAGATGTGGATATTAACGAGATGTGAAGCCGCGGCAACAGCTAGTACAGAATATGATAAGATCATACGCGACAGACCCGAATGCAAAATAGTCATGTTCACCTCATTGTCTACCACACGTCACTTGAATGTAGGCAGTTTACCTCTGCCGGAGGTTGTGAGTGTATCGAGGACCATTTCATCACCCGTCAAATGTCGGTTCTTTTGATGAGGTTTGACATTAGATGTGTATGTACGTCGTTATTTCTGCATATTATGTGGTAAGCGCTGGCATTTTATACAATATAAGCCAGAATTCAATGGAGGCTTCAAATGTATTATAGTTTCATAAAGTGGTTCAGTGGTTGAGAGGTTACTGCACTAGCCGGTCGAATTCCGCTGAAGCGATAACAAAGTGTGTTCCTGGGTCATGGAGGTATATTAAATATGTGTATAATATAATAAAAATCTTACACGTGCCTATGTATTATGTATTGTTTAAAAGTATTAAATATACTATCCGCTGTCTGATCCCCGTAACACAAGTTCTTCGGGTGCACGGGGCCAGATTGACGTGGTGTGAAGCATCTATTGATATAATTATTATTTAATATAATTTAGTGCTGACAGTCGAAACCAGTGACACAGCTATAAAATAATTAATTAACAATATAATTTGGCATTACATTGGGGAGCGTTGAGATCTTTTGTGTGGTTGAACTTTGAAAAATGTTTGCGTATTACGTAAGAATCGGGGAATGTATATATATATTATATATATATATATATATATATATATATATATATATATATATATATATATATATATATATATAGAATATACAGAAGGTATAGACCGTATACAACGATATAATATCAAAATAATAAGAATATTTTATTTTAAAACTACCTGACCCGTCAAACATTGTTTTGCCATATATATTATTTGTTAATTTATAGTAGAAGGGTGAAAATTTAGGGGTGTATGTATTTATTAATGCCATTTCGTACAAAAATAAAATAAAAAAAATGTCGAAAAAGTAAGAATAATATTTAGGGGTGGGTTTACCCTTGTCATGTAGGAGTCGAAAAAAAGATTACGACCGATTTTCAGACAAACCAAATATGCAAAAAAAACGTTCGTTCGTTCGTTCGAGGTTCGTCAACATCAAGTCGGACCAAATTACATTTTAGTCCGGCGATTACAGTCCTACCAAAAAATAAGATTTCATAGTAATTGTGTTGTTACATGACACATCCCTTCAATTTATACTTAATAATATTATAAAGAGGAAAGATTTGTTTGTTCGTATTGAATAGTACGAAACTACTGGACCGATTTTAATGAAATTTGGCACAGATATAGATTAGACTACCGGAGAGGACATGGGCTACTTTTTATCGTTGGAAAATGTATGGTTCCGGTGGAAATTTCTATTTCGCGTACAAAGTCGCTGGAAACATATAATTCTGAATACATATATCAAGTCGATAGTTCATTTCTACTTGCTAACTATGCTTAAAGTTATTAATATCTTTGTATACAATAATAATGAATAACTCATCTCTCGTGTAATAACTTACAATCTTCCAGTTTCCTGGACAATAAACATGTTTTTGGCCAACAATTCATAATTGGTCAAGGATGACACACACACACAAGTACAGACTTCCGGCAAATAAACCTGTAATGTGTGAACTAAGGCTTAAAGACATTATTTCAATGGTTTCGATTTTTCCTGTATTTTTTTCATAAATTTAGTCACATGCTTAACATTGGTGATGACGCGAAAAAGTTACTCTGGAGATAACTGATACTTTTTTACAATGAAAAATCTCTAAATATATACTTGTCAGACTATTCTACATTACCCACCCCCTTACTAATAAAAATATTTACAAAACGGACAATATTCAATGTTACTGTCTATGTCTGTCAAGTGACTTTTCCAATATATCAGATAAAGACAGCATCATTGAATAGCTTATCCTAGGCGTTTTACCGTGAGAAAATATTGAAACGTATTTTATGTAAAAATTAAAATAAAACTCCTTGTCCTTGACTGAGATCTCGGCTCACGGCCATGGTTATATTATTAATTACGGATTATCCATTGTTAAGCCTTACGTGAAGACAATTACACACTAATCACACAATTACCTACAGATTATACAATGCAATATTGCAATTATTACATTTCTGAGTATTGTTTGTTTAATGATCGTAACAATTAAAAATGTTTCATAAAGAATGTGACAGCGTAAATGGTTCAAATAAAGAATTAAATGTAGCTTTACGAGCAACGTTGATTAGATGGTTAGAATTGAATGGGCAAAATTGTCAAATATTATAAAGTATTTTAACCGACTTCAAAAAAGGAGTATTTGATGATTCCTTTTTTATTTGAAAGCTGGTGCTTCATGTGTGGTCCCATTTCAATTTAGTCCAGTTCTGTCAATGGGGATGCCATTGAAAATGATACAAGTTTTAAATTGTTTACTTTGGAAGTCTTTTTTCTTTTTTTTTTAATTATTGTACCTAAAAAACTTAGCCATAATATTTTCTTAGTTATTGCATTTTGCCATTTAAAATATCGACTTGAAACTATAGGACTGATTTCTTTAAGATTTTCTTAGATTGATGGCTTACGTTATCAAGGCTGAGATGTACATCGACCCGAAGTCGCTATAAAACTAATTTGAAAGCAAACGTCGGACCTAAGAAGGCTTCAAGTTCTAGTAATGCTTCAATAGAGCCTGGCACGCTCTTGACCAAGTATTTTCTAATTTTGGATTAGATCATTGAATTTACTTGAGGATGCCGAGAACATCTGCTTCTAACGAACCCAATTATTTCTCCTTAAGGATTTATGATAATGAGATGGCTAAATACATTTATGAATGAGTTTAGAACAGTTATGGTAATGAGTTAGACGAGGTCGAGACGGCTATAAACGTTGCTCAATACAAATATCGGAAAGGTGGGCTAAACCCCATACTCCGGTTAAATGACTACCTCTCTGTGGCTCAGTGGTTAGCGCGTTGGCGCTCTAGCCGAAGGTCGCGGGTTAGGTGAGGGAAATAAAAGTTTTCTGTGTTCCTGGGCCATAAAAATCTTAAATACCTATATATTGTATAGTATTATACCTATATATTATATATATTTCATGTCTGACACATATCGCGATAAGCACGCGAGCGAGCGAGGCGAGAAGGTATTAAAAGGCGACAAACTATTTGATATATGTAGTATATTTCATGTCTGACACATATCGCGATAAGCACGCGGGCGAGCGAGGCGAGAAGGTATTAAAAGGCGACAAACTATTTGATACATTCAGCAAAATGCTGTTTAGAACGTAGGGTCACCTTAACGTGAGACACGACGCGGCGCGCACTTTTAAAGATAGCGACTTGAACTTTATTCCCTACAAAAAAAATTACACGTTTCATTGCAAGATTGTTTGGAACTCTTGCAATGAAACGTGTATCTTTTGAGTGGTAAATAAATTTCGATTTGAATTGCTATCTTAAAATGTAAGCGCCGCCTCGCATGATCGTGTGAACTGTGAACTGACGCTTAATCAAAGCCAAATACTAATATGAGACTTTTACTTTCTTTAAACTGATACAGGAAAATTATGTCTTGAGTCTTCTAACTCACTTAAACTGTACCTGATTGTCCTATATGGAAGCTATAATCTGTCTAATTTACTTATGTCGTGAATATTTGAGGAGGACGATGATGATGATGATGAAAGATGATGAAAAATCCGGGGGATTATTATATAATCCAATCATACGTTAGTCACGGAGCGGATTTGCGAGTCCTTATTACATTTCGTGACCCAAATACATCCTATTACCGTATACGTCGCGCAGGCGTCAGAGCTGGAGCTTCTTAAGACTTTTTTGATTTATTATTTATCTAGTCGCCTTTGTATACCATTATTATACTAGAGGAGATTTGTTTGTTTGCTTTAAGTACCGAAACTACTGGACCGTCACGGGGAAGGACTTTTTATTTATCGCGGTAAAATATACGGTTCCCGTGGGACTTTCTTTTGCGCGTACAATGTTGCGGGCAGCGTCTATTAATTATCAAGAAAGTTTTTCAAAAATTATACAGCGTTTAATATAAGTAGGTACCTACTAATTTTCTAGATTAATTAGTATATGTACACAAATCAATCAGATTTCAAAAACTTTATATATAGCTAAACTATACACGTCTTTATGTTGTTTTTGGATGAAATGTTGTATTTCTCGAATAAAATTATGACGTTTGATCCCAATGATCTCAATACACACAATACCTAGTTACTGAATAATATTTATTTTAGAAAATTAAGTAATAAAAGTCCACTTAAGTGACAATAACGAAATCGGAATTTTGTAAAAACAACATATTTGGAATTGCCAAACGTCTTGTGCAATCTCCATTAGGGGAATCCTTATCCAAAGTGTTACGTTATTGTTTCAAATCAAAATTAGGCGATCTTATGCAATATTACCACACTGATACATTTTAACCCACTACGGCGAATCCAATAGAGAAGGGCTATAAAATAAAAAATAATGATTTTGGCGGTCTATGTCGGTATGTACATTCACGTAATATGTACCTATGTTGTATGTTTTTTCCACCGTAGCACCTAAAGTACTGATCCGATTTAAATTAAGGAGGTGACAATAGATATGTAATAATAGCCCCGGTGACATAGGTTGTAAATTAACGAGGTGACAATAGATATGTAATAATAGCCCCGGTGACATAGGTTGTAAATTAACGAGGTGACAATAGATATGTAATAATAGCCCCGGTGACATAGGTTGTAAATTAACGAGGTGACAATAGATATGTAATAATAGCCCCGGTGACATAGGTTGTAAATTAACGAGGTGACAATAGATATGTAATAATAGCCCCGGTGACATAGGTTGTCAAATTTTACGTAGTCGTGCTATAGTCTTTATAAAAAAATATAGTTATTGTAAGTCTCAATAACGACCTCGCCAACTTTCAGATGAAATCCTTCTTTTTTAAATATGCAATTTTCTTTTGAAATGAAACCTTTTTGTGTGTTTGTGATGTGAGTTTTGGATCTGCAGGTCGATTCTACTAATTAAATCTTACATTTTACAGTTTCAATGCAGTCTCGATATATTGAAACAGCAAAATGGTATTCTCACAATCGTCAAACTGACGTGAATCGTGTTTTGATTATTCTAAACTTCAAAATTAGCTAATGACATCACGATGATTCATTTATAATTCATTAAATACGAGGATCGGGGTTCTGATGAAATGCGAAAGCGACATTTCTCAGTATATCACATGCAGAAGTTGCACGAAATATGGATTCGTAGCAGTAAAGGAATTTCGCGATGAGACGCTACAGCCTGTTCGCGTTAAGTTTGCAGTGAGCCATTAGTGAAAATGTCAAAATGACTCACTTCTCTTGGCTCATTTGAACATGGCTTAAGCGTCATTAGTCAATGGCCTATAGTAAGAATAGAACTATAAACGTGGTATAAAATAATCGATATTTGTAATTAGAAAAGTCTATTTAATGAGAATAAAGTTTGTCTTATCCAGAAAATATTCTAATTAGATATTTTTGTAATGTTGTATCAAAAAATACTGAAATTATTTTGGTTTATTTGGGTTTGGCATGACCTTTGGCGCCAAACGAGATTTTTATCGTTGCGTCAGCTGTCAGAGTATCTTTTTAAAGATGTTTCAGCAACGCGGCAACGACCATACAACCAAAAGCCTTTGTCACAGACCACGGGTCGGGTCACGGGTCGCGAACACGGATAATCCGATATTCCAATTAGAAGCCATACCTAATTAAGACGCAGGCGAATGGTAATAATAATTTAAGTGCATTTAGGTACTGATATGTGCAATGTCTTTATACCAATTAGAATACTAATGAATATGGCCTCCTCGTCTATTTAGGTAGCTACAGCTAGTTTGGAACCACGCAATTTACTTTGTTTTTAAAGTCCAGCTTTTTTTAAATAAATAGTTTGGCTTCTTTTGCATCCAACCTTGGATAACATATACTCTAGCTATCTTACTAATAAAATGATTTACACAAAAGATAACATAAACAACGTCGCTGTCTTGTCTGTCAAGTGACTTTTCCAACGCATCAGAAAAAGACAGCAACGTAGTTTAAGTTAGCCGTTGTGTAAATCTTTTTATTAGTAAGGGGGAAAGAGAATATAATACACAATGTTTACATGTACTCGTTGGTAAAAAGGAATCATCAGTAAGCTAAAAGCTTATAAACTTAAATGAGCATATAATGTAAGGACGCTTAAAATTATTTTTATTGGGGTAGTAACTAGTAATTTTAATTACATAGCTAGAAAAACAAAGACATTTTAATTAATATGAAATAATCGTAAATTATAAACAATAATGATCACATTAATTGCGTGTCACAGTAACTTAATAATCCAATAGCAATAATTTACAGCTACTCTTATATTACACAATAAACATTAATATTATATGTAAACACTACTGGCGCTATTTAGAAATACATAATATATATTTATATGAGTATGCAAATGTTGTCTGGAGACGTCCAATCGATCATGGCGGCTGTTCACCGAGTCGGTAGGCCGTATGGGTGTTTGACGCAAATACCAACAGCCTACCGTTTGCTAGGGCTGAATATTATCCGTGGTAATTGAAATACAACGAAATGCTAAATAAGCTTCAAATGTCACGTTATATTATCGCGCAAGATGACACGATCACGCGATACAAAGTAGCCCTTGTCCATCCACGTGCTTTATTCCATATTTGTGCCAAATTTCATTACTTTCGAAGCCTATTCAATGCAAACAAACAAACGAATCTGTTCTATTTATAATATTACTACTACGCATGCGCGTCGACTATAATATTTGAGGACTCAGTGATCTGCAGTTAGTATCACTGTTCAAAATTCTTAATTGTTAGGCAGTGGTGAAGTATATGATACGTTTTACATTTCTATAATATTATTATGAAAATCTTAGAAGTAAACGAACAAGGTTTTCTCAATTAATTGTACACAAAGCTCAACTTTAATAGAAAACAATAAATATGCTCCCTTCTTGCAAACTTTCAAGAAGGGATCGTATTCCGTCTTAAAAGGCCGGCATCTTACTAGCGACGCCTCTGGTGTTGCGGGTGGGTGTCCATGGGCGACGGTAAGACGGTAATCGCTTTCCATCGATCTGTTTGCTGGTTTGCCCTCTATTTTTATTAAAAAAAGTGTAACACGGATACTAATCATCTTGGTCTAAAATACTCGGCAGTCGACAGCCCTGTGCTTAAAGCCTAGGTTTTGAAATAAATGTAAATACTAGATTAGATAAAGGATAAACATCACACACACCGATGTTCAATAGATTAGATCCTGTTGAAATCCGTTGATATAATGGCTGCCTTATTAATTTATTTATATTATCAGTAACGCTTAAGGCGATTATCAGCGTAAATCTCGGCAAACATAATTCAATAATATCTTTAAGTTAAAGGTTAGAAATAAAGCCTTAGCCTGTATATATCTAATGCCAACCAAAATAATCCATATTATAATAATCAATTATTCGTTGATGATAACTAAATTGTATGCTAAGGACTTAAATATGACAATCAAAAGTATTCATTAAAATTAACTATTTTCGTTGATCATAAATAAAAGTTCATTAAAAAAATCAAAAGAAACGCATCCGATATAGAACTTATGTTATTGAAGCTATCGTAACTCCTACTATAGCTATACTTAACTAGCTGACCGACAGACTGTTTGTATGTACTGTCTTATTTATGCCCTGCAGGCTCAGCATGCGCACCCTATAAACACCGAAGAATCGATAAAATTACAGATTGAAGAAATTTTAATACCATTCGGAGCAAAATAGTTCTTATTGTAAGGCATCAAGGTCGATGCATTGTCGATATGAGAAACAACATTTCTATTCTTCCCGAGCATGAGCTCACAAAATGGCCTCTTTTGACAGTTAAAGTAGAAATGTTTTCTTATTTTAATGTCAAAAAGTCTTCTCAACGTCAACTACTCCACATCATGGCGGTCCAAAACAAATAGTTTCTATACGTTTAGTCATTTACTTGAAAATTTTATCATTTTTGACAGAAGATTTCCCGGCAGATATTTTTAAAAATATGGCTATTTAGAACTATTTTGCAACGAACTGTTTTGGACAGAATATTTCTTCTATAAAATTATTTCTTCGGATCGCTATGCTAAGCTCGCTGGAATAAATATTAAATAACTAACTACCTACATACTACAATGTCTATACCAAAAACTACACCTATACCCTACACCCTACACCTATACCCTACACCCTACACCTACATCCTACACCTACACCCTATACCTACACCCTACACCTACACCCTACACCTACACCCTACACCTACAACAAAAGCTGCTTTACCATAACTATAGTAGTTGGCTTTATGCTGTCGCGTTTTTTTATTGTAGATATTAGTAAGTTATTTAATGTTGTAGAACATTATTTTTACGCTACGCAGAGCGTGCATTGAAGTATATTTATGGATATTTTTTTTTACTCCTTGTGTCACATTATTGAAGTTTTAGCAGGTATCCCTATTTTTATAGAAATAAATACGGGCTATGTGCAATGGGGATAATGTAGCAATTTAATCATGATTTTTTAAAATTGGTCCAGTACTTTTTACGTGAATCGGAAGACATAAATATTTTTTTTTGTAATAATATATTTAGTGTGTACAGATATAACCTTAAAACGGGTTGTTTTATGGTTATTATGTATATTGTAGGATATTTAAATCAATTTTATCTACCCAACACTTCTAAATCACAATTTCAATCATAGCTCGTAACAAAATGATTGATACATCTCAACAAATGTTAGTCAGCGGATAAAACTATCAAAACACACGTAACAACTAACAAGATAATAATTTAACATCCAATAGTTATTACTTAATAATGTCAGTGAGCGATCGCCGCTAGTAGTGGTACAGCCTCGTCCATCACACATGTACAGTCGAGGTCACAAGCGGCTATATATATAACTGACAAAATATTAAACTAAACTGCATATTACCCGCGACTTCGTTCTCACAAAATGACATCGCGCGGGAACCGTATATTTAGCCGCTATATGCTCTTCTCCGGGGCCTACTCTATATCCGTGCCAAATTTCAGTAAAATCAAATCACATAGCTCCAGAGCCTGTTCAATACAAATAAACAAACAGTCAAATCCTACCTCTTTATAATATTTGTATAGATAACATTGTTTCATGGTAATAATTATGCTATTAAGAGTATAATTGTCCTATTATTTCAAATTTTAGCCCCAAGACAAGTTTAAAATAATACCACCTATTCGTTATACGATAGTACTTTGAAGAGAATATTGGTTATTTACATGCTAAATAATTGACTGAATGTCCCACGGCATTTTAAAATGCCGTTTATAAATACAATGTTACACTAACGATATTCAAAGTATTAAATTTAAATAATATTTAAGTATTAGAACTTGGGTCACAGAGACTAAAATCGGCAAGTATATTTTTTTATACAATTAGAAACAAATATCTACAGGAGAATTTTCTTCGCGACTGTACATTTAACAAACGCCAAAATATTATTGGCATCGATTGACCTTAAGTACGTGCAAACAAATTTGAACTTTAAACAATGAGACGAAAAGTAAAAAGTCAAAGTCAAATGATCTCAACATTGAAAAACTTAGAGTTACGTAGTTACATACAGTAACAATGTTTAACTATGTAATGTCGACGTAACTGATACTAACAGACGCGGGATGATGATAGATCATTCTAGTACATGCCGGACACGATATGAGACCTATTAAGGTGTGTGAAAGTAGCCTGGGCCTCTAGTCAAGACGCATTCGATAATTTCGGCGGCGAACTTCGAAATCAAAAAAGTATGGGATTTGACATAAGTCATCGCTAAGTGACATGTCGCTTGCGATGCCTTATGTCAAATCCCATACATTTTGTTTTCGAACTTCGCCGTCGAAATTATCGAATGCATCTTGACTAAAGGTTCAGGGCCTTTAGTCAAGATGCATTCGATAATTTCAATTAAGATCCTTTCGAAAATCGTCCGATACCTCAGGCCTGGCGCGCATTGGGCAGCCAGGTTGCGGCAGCCTGTCGAGCATATGACGTATAGGAGCCCACGCACTTAGCAGCCATAAATGTTCATATGTTTTCTGGATACCTCAGCCAGGCTGCCGAGGCCTATCTGCCTAATGCGCGCGCGGCTCTAGTGGCCGTTAAAGTCGCTTATATTTAAAGTAAATAAATTCCGATTTAATAACTTGTTATGATATTAGGTTGTGAAAACGGAACAAGGTATGTGGCCTGTTATCAAACAAAGCCGCTAAAATCATCTAACCTAAGCTACAACATTACTTTCGTTGTTACAGAAGCAATATTGCAATCTCCGAACTGAAGTCTGCTGCCGCATCCAAGTCGCCGTGAATCCCGGCCCAGGAATCTACGGCCAGGACACTTTCGGCGCTGGCAGCAATCTGGGCGGCATCTACAGGCCTGACCTGAAACCTGGTCTCCCATATCTCCCCCCAGACAATACCAACAGTGGATCCAACGTTGTCGCCTCAACCTTTGTTCCCCGTCCTATCATCTCCACCCCCAGACCCTTCACGACCGCCGGACCCACATACCTGCCTCCAATCTCCTCAACCTCTGCCCCTGGATACCTCCCACCAGTCGGAGAACAGACCATCAACAGAGAAACGATCGTTCCTAAGCCAAACTACATTGATGGGTCTCTGATTTTGGACGAGACAAGATTGCCCAGACCAAAACCCACCATCGGACCAGTTGTTTGTAAGTTTTCTAATTTAACTAAAGCATTATCTTCAAAGCATATACTTAACTACATTTAACTCATTTCAAGTGCTATCGTTTTTCACAGAACAATATTTTATTAGATCCTCCTTTGTCAAATTAAGTTCAACCTGAAAACACTAGTACCTAAATTAAACATTGCATTTGCTTCTAGCTGAGATCCCAGCTGGCTGCGCCGCAGCTCTGAAGTGTACCCCCATCGAGTTCTGCACAGCCGACGGTGTTATCTCCAACACCTCTGTCATCCTGTCCCGGGAACAGAACGAATACAGAGTACCACTTACAGTGAGTACTGCTATAACGATCTATTAGTTCTAGCCGCTAATTATTTGGCAGCAAAGTAAATGAAGGTTGTTTTTATTAAAATTGGTAATGTCATAATTATTGTGATGCTTCTCAATCAAAAAATATTCAACACACTCTAAAGAATATCATCTAGTAGTGGTAGGTAATCAAAAAAACTATTAAAACATTCTGAAAATATTAGTTAATAATAATTCATTCACAAATAAAATTCAGTCACTGGTGGGTGAAGTCCTGTAATTGAGGGTATTAATAGCGTATTGTTGTAGTAATAACACAGCGCCATTGAAATAATTATTAAAATAGTGGCCCTGCTTTAAAAACCCTTATAAACCAGGACTGCAAGGACCTCGCAACCGGACGCATCGGCAAGTGCTGCCGTGACCCTTACTACACCGACCCGTGGCCAGTGAACCAGCTCGGCAAGTGGGTGCCCGGCGTGTTCGGTGGTAATGATGGCAAGTACGTGCCGGACAACCGCGGCAGTGGCTCTGGAGTACCACCCGTCACCACAAGACCTTTCTCCAGCGGCAGTACAATCCTTAACGAATTCATCAAGTAAGATTTAATTTGTTACACCTTTTTTATCAAAAGTGTATGTTAATCTAGTTATTATTGGGTATATAAAAATGATTTTGAGCACTGGCCAAGCTAATGTATATATCACTATATGTTGCCCGCGACTTCGTGCGCGCAAAAGGCAATGTCGAGGAAACCGTAGATTTTGCCGCAATAAAAAGTAGCCTATGTCCTTCCCCGTGGTCTATTCAATATATGCACCAAATTTCATCAAAATCGGTCGTTTCGGAGCCTATTCAATGCAAACAAACAAACATACAAACAAAAAAAAACTTTCCTCTTTATTATATTAGTATACATATATATAAGGCCCCAAATTATAGAAAAGTATATAACGTAACAAAATAAAAAATATATAATATATAATTATTTCTTTACGCTTAGAACTTAACAGAATAAAATATGGTAACAGAATATTTTATTATAAGACAAAATTAATTGCAGGCCAACCACACCCGTATACCAGGGCACTAAAGGAGGTAGAGGCCAATACACCAAGGGAGGCAGAGGGCAATACGGACTAAGTAAGTCGTCTATATAATCTTATAATCTATTATATTAAGTAACGTGTCCTGACTGATTCATCAACGCCGAGGCAAAACTACTGAAGCTAGAAACGTAATGTTTGGACCGTGGCTTCCTTTTGTGACGTTGTAGGTCCACTAAGAAGGGATTTTGCGAAATTCACCCCCAAAAGGGGTAAAAAGGGGCATCAACATTTGTATGTAACTTTTTTATTTGTGGTCAGATCTGTTTGGAATTTCGTGATAGTTATTCAAATTTATAATTATCTAAAATTCGATTTTTTTAAGGGGTAAAAAGGGGTACTAAACTTTGTATGGGGAAAAAATATTAAATGAGCTTGGAACTTTGTAAATGTAGTCCTAAAAGAAAATAAGTAAGCACATGTTTAATGTTTTTTTTGATATTCAACGTCTAAAGGGATGAACTCGGGTATGAATGTTTCTTTTCCGGACTCAAACTTATACTTGACCATTTTACTATGTGTTGTATATTTTAGGAATGGTCTCTTCGAGCTCTTTATTTTTATATCAAACACCTTCTGCAGTCAGGTAATAACACATTAACAGCCAAAATAATTATCCTTCAAAAGATGAGAATTTATACCTAATTATTACTAATAATTTAGTCATTGATTTTATTTTGTTTAAAGATGGGCAAGGTTCAGTGTTGACGCCGGGACAGCGGCCATTCGTCAAGGGTCAGGGATCTGGAACCAGGCCTGGTCAAGGAGTTATCGGCCTCCAGGGAGGACAGGTACTAACAAGTCACATTATAAAACACCATAAACAATTATTTTTAAACAAAAAATTAAACCGACTTCCAAAGTGAAAAGGTACAAAAAAGTATGAAATTAACATATATGTTATAACAATATTAAGAAACTATTTCTCTACTCAATCTACTTAATTTTGAAGTCGGTACCAGAAAATTTGAACGTGAGTTCTATAAAATATTGTAAGATATTGTTTGGGCTGGTAAGCGTTATTTCATGCCAGTTTTCTGAGAGCCCGTGGTATTTTTTCCAAATAAGCATTACCGATCTGCGGATCTACTAAACAATCACCACTGATGATAATAATTAGATACTATATTATTAAATAATAATTATTATCTATTGTAATAGTCGGCTCAAAAATGTAGCAGTAAGCATTAAATATACTATAGTGATGATGATGATCACGAATATAAATTTGGCAGAAGCAAAATTTTAAAGACATTGATATCGGTGCACAAAGCTCTGATGAGTAGTTGGTACTTATGTCATCATAATAATATGTTGGTCATTCATGTGAAGATAGTGGTGATGATGATGATGATGATTACTGGAAGCCGACGGAATCCCCAAACGTGTATCTATAAGGACTCGGAAGTTCGGCCCAGTACTTTTGGATCCAAGGTATACCTTGGTGCAATCTTACTTTTTGGTAGCATGTGCTTGGATTACTTCAGAAAATTTGTCCATATAAATTTCGAGGAGTTCCCAAGATTCCTCATGATCCCATCATCGGGTCACCACTTTGATGTCAAAGGACCAATTTGGAATTATTGGAAAATAAAAAAATATTCATATTAGCCGTAATTCAGTGTTTTCATAAAACCATTAACTTTACAATAAGTAAATGCTTTTTGAAATGTAAATAGAATTTTATGATTTAAATTATTTTTATCATTGACAGGGTCAAGTAGTATCCCAAGGAGTTGGAACTGGAGTTTCTCAGGGATTTGGACAAGGAGTAATCAATGGCGGTGGTTCCATCTACAGACCAGGACAAGGCGTTATTCAGGGAACAGGAACTGGAATTTCTCAAGGGTCTGGATTAGGAATTGCTCAAGGATCCGGTCTGGGAGTTTCTCAGGGCTCTGGATTGGGAGTTTCTCAAGGATCTGGATTAGGAATTGCTCAAGGTGCTGGTTTCGGAATTACTCAAGGATCTGGAATTTCTCAAGGCTCTGGATTAGGAGTTTCTCAAGGATTTGGAAAAGGAGTTATCAATGGCGGAGGAAGCATTATTAAGCAAGGAGAGGGGCAAGGAGTTATTCAAGGATCCGGACTTGGAATCTCTCAGGGATCAGGACTTGGAATATCTCAAGGATTTGGAGTCACTCAAGGATCAGGACTTGGATTCTCTCAAGGATCCGGACTTGGAATCTCTCAAGGACTTGGAGTCTCTCAAGGATCCGGACTTGGAATCTCTCAAGGATCCGGACTTGGAATCTCTCAAGGATTCGGACAGGGAATCGGTGGCGAAGGACAAGGTTTATTACAGGGAACTGGAACAGGTGTGTCCCAAGGATTTGGACAAGGACTCCTTACTGGATCTGGTCAGGGAGTTATACAAGGAGGAGGCTCCCTCATATCTCAAGGTGAAGGATTAGGAGTTTCACAAGGTTTAGGCGTTCAAGGAGGAGACGGCTTCGGAGTCTCTCAAGGCTTCGGACAGGGTGTGAGTCAGGGTGAAGGCTCTCTTATATCTCAAGGTGCAGGAATCGGAATCATTCCCGGACAAGGAGGCCAAGGATTCGGACAGGGTGTTCTTCAAGGTCAAGGACAGGGTATATCTCAAGGTTTCGGTCAAGGCGTCAGCCAGGGTAATGGTGCCTACGTCACCGGAGGAGGTGGAAGCATCATCCGCCAAGGCCAGGGACAAGGCTTCAGTCAAGGTTTCGGAACAGGAATCCGTCAGAGTCAAGGATACACACTCGGGGAATCTGAATCTAGAGTACACAGAGTCACTCTTAAGCCATATTATGCTGGTCAACAATGTGGATCATTAAACGTAAGTACTTCGTGTATTTCACTATTTTATTACTGCCCATATAGGCAATGTGACTGTGTGAACATCAGTGACTGAGCTGAAAGTATTCGCTGATTTCTATTTTGTTTATCACCTGTGCAATTTGCGGCCTCGCACGCACACGATGTCAGCAAACATTACACAAACAAACCAATTATTTTAAAAACCATTTTAGCACCAACGTTCGAACTGACTGTATTATTTAAATTGTCAATCACTCAACTCATGGTATTATTTTTTTAATTCAGAGCCAAAAACCTTTCGGCAACCACAATGACTTGGAAGTGGACTTTGCCGAGATTCCATGGCAGGCGATGGTGCTCGAGAAGACCAACAAGAGCCTTCTCTGCGGTGGTGTCATCACCAGGCCCGATGTCGTCATAACGGCTGCTGCCTGCGTTGATGGGTAAGACATTGATAAACAACTTTTCTTGACTTAATGAAGTTCGTTATGAACCTCTTTTATTCAATGTTAGCCAAAATAATGTAATTTAGATTGCGGAGCAATTATTTTTTGTGGATGAATGATGTGCTTAATAACTTTTTTATATTTCAGATTGGACGCCCAAAACGTTTTGATCAAGGGTGGCGAATGGAAGCTGGGTGTCGACGAAGAACCCCTTCCATTCCAGATCGTCCAGGTCAAGAACATTCTCGTCCATCCGTTCTACAAGCGCGGAACCTATCACTTTGACGTAGCCATATTGGTGTTAAGCGAGAACCTTCGCTTCGCCGACAACATCTACCCCATCTGCCTACCCAGCGCTCAAGATGACTTCGAGGCTCTGTACAACGGAGCCGGCGAGTGCATCGTCACTGGATGGGGCAAGGAGATTCTGCAAGGTATGTTTACAATTATTTGCAAATAAACTACGATCTAAGGGTTAATTCGCACCGAAACGCAACGATACGTGACTCGACGTTGCATTTTTAAGATAGCTATTCAAAATTGAACTTTATTAATTTCACAACAAGAAATACCTTGGAATTTAAAGAGTTCGAATGTCAAGTTGTACCGCGCCGCACAGTGCATGTGCTGTGTATGACTGATGTCATATGAAACGTATATTTTTGTGTAGTAAATAAAGATCAATTTTGAATTGCTATCTTAAAAAATCTCGTTTCGGTGTGAACTGACCCTAAGCGTTAGGAAATATTTAGATCTAAGCGGAAGGAATGCATTTGTTCTTTATGACGGTGGAGTATCATCAAAGAACCAAACCTAAAGGCTGAACCACGAGTGAGGATAAATGCTCTTTTTGTTTTGGGTTAAAGATATTCAGCTAAAAATTTGCGTTAATCTCTGACTCGTTTTACAGGTTTATATTAGATACCTATTCTTTTGAATTGATTTTCATTTCAATTTCGTCTATGATGCACATTGCATAAGTAAGTAAATTGATAATTATTATTGAACACATATTATGTAAATGTTTCTCGTTTGTAAGTGGGTAGGTAGGTTACACACTCTCCGCCACTTAGCAAGTTATAAAATTCGCGATGAGCAATCTTTCGTCTGTCTTAAAATATTCGTAAAACCTAAACGCAAGCTTACTTATTAGGAAATCTTGTTACCTTTACATTAAACTGAGAGCCTGCATCACGACACTTCAGACAGATTTGTAACATAAAATTGACATTGACATGGTAGGCATATACATTTTCATGTCAAAATCGGTGTGTCCAGTATATGTAAAAGCCATCTTATGTATAAAAATAATAGACGACCTCTGTGGCTCAGTGGTTAGCGCGTCGGCGCCCGCCGATGGGACAAAAAGCTTTTCTGTTTTCGTGGGTCTTGAATGTGTACTAAATATATGTAGAGTATAACAGTATTATATATAGTTCCGTTGTCTAGTCAGTCAGTCTGTACTCTCTACAGGACCAGATTGACGTGGTTTGGAAGCGTCCATAGATATAATTATGAACAACGGTAAAGTCTATGTGCAGTTGTACAGTGTAGTAATACATACATCACATTATGGATAAACAACTTTCGTCTTCGAATTCAGTCAGCTTTAAAGCAATCGCGTCAGCTGTCGGACGCGATAATGATGTACGCTGGCGGCAGCGCGGGCGCATATCGCATGGAAAACGAAAGCGTGTAAATAAGTGTCATGCGCAGTGGGTCAGTGTCGCCGGTCAGCGTCAGCAAATTATACAAACAAAACTTTACCGGGACTTGTGATGGGTACGAGAGAGATAAATAAATAATGATTATTATTAAACAATAAACCGACTTCCAAAGTAAAATTGCAAAAAAGTATGAATTAAATCTTATTTCCATATAATTCCCCTTTTAGATTAGGCTAAAATTTTAATTATATTTCTACTCAATCTTCATATTTTTGAAATCGGTTTTTAATATATATATATATATATATATATATATATATATATATATATATATATATACAGCCGAACGTAACCGCCTCATTTTTTGGAAGTCTGTTAAAACTTAAACATGAGAGCCAATAATACCATCGGTAGCAAAGACGCTGACCATTTTCAAAAGTCAAAACCTAGATTTAGACGTGACTGTTAACTCTATAACAGTCAGGTGCACTAAAATAGTGCCACTAAAATATACGCGACATTGTCAGAGAAATGTAAACGACACAACACTTAATACCGAATACATTTTTCAGAGACTGTTTCGCAGTTGTTTACAAAATAATAATGCTACAAATAACACGTCATTACAGATACCACATTTTTTTTATTTGCTAACTCAATTGACCGATATCTATTATAACCATCTTAATTCATTTTATGTATGTTGAGTCATTTCCAGCACGTACATAAATAGAGCTACTCACTTCACATAGCACAAACATTTAAACAGACAATAAGCTCAGATGATTCGGTCAATATTATTCTATAACATTTAATGTATTTACCGTCGAATGTATTATGCGTATTCAAATTCTACGAAACGATCATCGAAAATTCACAATAGTGAAGAAGGAAAAATATGAATTTATATAAATAAGTATTGCATGAACCTCGGTTGTAATCTCTAACCCTAACCCTACGAACTTTGAGGATTATACTTGTTACGACTTAAACGTCACAAAAATACTGGTTTTTCGTCAAATTAACTACTCATCGATGCTAGATATTTTGTAAATGTAAATCATCTCCTAAAAACCGTTGATCGCACTAAGGGTGGGGGCCCCGATTATATTTCCTCCATATTTATATCTCGCTGTTCAGATTCTCTTACGAAACCCATCACTACTCTTTTTAAATGCTCTATTAAGGAAGGTATCGTACCGAAAATTTTGAAGTCTGCCTTCGTATCTCCTATTCATAAATGTAAAGGTACAAGTTGGTAGCGGACGACATAAGGCAGCAGCGGACGACGTGTTGTCGCTTCATGTCGCCACGACACGTCGTTACGACCTGTCGCTGCAGTCATGATTTCGAACCCGACTGCAGACGGCAACAGCAGCTGGAATCCAGTTGGTTCCGAGTGTTCCGTGAAACAAGATGTCTGGCGTGTTCGAGAATAGTGATCGCAATTTTTTGTATCTTTTATTTGAAGAGGAAGACGATGGTAACTTGCTTTTGTTGTACTTGTACAGCAAAAGACGAGAAGCCATATGTCCTATGCTTAAATGCAGAACAAGTGAGGGAGCTTATTCAATATTGATCAAAAACCATTTGGAAAGCGATGTTAAAGAATTCAGAGAGTATTGTCGCTTAAATAAAAAGCAGTTCTATTTTATATTAAGTTTAATCGAGAAATCGAGCCAAATAAAATAAATGCTGTACAAAAATTATTTCTAACATTGAGGTAAGTCAGTAATTTACTTATTATTAATAAATGTATGTATTATAAAATACCATATTAACTTTCACGGAAAGTTCAGGATTATGTCGATAAAATAATTTTCTTCCTCTCGGTCGCTTTGGGTGACCCGAAAGGATAAATCAGTGGGTGCTGGTGACTCTACCTCAGTACTCATGGGAGAATTGGCATAGGAATATGACGTGTGTACTGGCCCTGGTACACAGCCTAGTCCGCTAGTTGTTCCGGAGGGTCCTGGTGACGCTGCCGCGGAACTAATAGGAGAATATGCATCTAACTGGAACTGGAAATTCTCTTGTCTGGTGAGTTCTGGCGACACTGTCGTCGTACCAACAGGAGAGTAGGATCGTATAAAATGTGGACTATGGGATGGTGTGTACAATCCTGAGGATGTCGTTGATCGTTCGTTCGACGTTGAATTCGAGAAAGATGAAGATGTGCTTCTGCCAGATGAGTGACTCGCTGCCATAATCTCGTATTCCGATAGAACTTCACCCAAATGTTTCTCTGCCTTTGCTTTTTTATACGGTGGTAAATTACGCAAAACTTCACCAATGTGTCTATAAAATAAATCAATATCATCATCCATCCTTCTGACCATATTTTTATATAGTGTCTGTCGTTGTTCGTCTCTTTGTTTTCATAATGTCAAAAGTGTATCTTCATTTTTCTTCTTTTTTTTGGTGTTGTTGTTGCCTCTACAACATTAGGCACCTTTTCAGTTGCTTCGGTACCAACTTCATCTTCCTGGCCAGTATTACTTTGCTCTGTATTATTAATGGATAAAGTCGTGTTCGAATCTTGTTCTTATTCATCAACTTCACCATTTTCATTATTGTCATCACGTTCCTGACGGAGTTACATTGGTACCTCCGGCTCTGTGATGTGGAACATTGTCTAGAAATGATAATTATTGTAGATGCGTGTTTTGCTTCGACTTTTTAGGGCAGCCGAGCCAGTACCCAATGAGTTTTTTTTTAATCTCTGATAACTATCACGAATTGATTTCCACTTCTTTTTACAATCTTCACCTGCAAACAAAAATAGTAAAAATATAAAATTTTGTTGTTACAGATTTTTGGCCACAGGGGAAACCTATAAGTCTTTGTCAACTGCATACCGTATATCAGAGTGCTACATATCCCAAATTTTGAAGAGTGTTCTTAAAGTTATGAGACAGAAATTAGTGCCTATTTTAATAAAACCTGCATCACAAAACGATTTCAAACGTATAGAACGTGAATTTCGGGAACAATGGAATATATCAAATTGCATAGGAGGAATCGACGGGAAGCATGTGCGAATCAGGGCACCCAAAAAGAGTGGATCTTTGTTTTTTAATTACAAAGACTACTTTTCAATTGTGCTATTAGCAATCGTGGATGCTAATTATAAGTTTGTAGTATATAAGATTGATGTTGGTGCTTACGGAAAAGAATCTGACAATGACATTTTTCAAAAATTATTGACGGGGAGGCAAATAGAAACCAATAATTTTAATATCCCGCCACCAAAAGCTTTACCAGGAACAAATGTAATGCTCCCTCATTTTCTGATCGGAGACGAAGCATTTGCATTAAGTAGATACATGATGAAACCCTATCCTAAAAGACTGGCAAGGCTTGAAAGAAATAAAGAAATTTATAACTTAAGATTATGCCGAGGCCGCCGGATAACAGAAAATGCTTTTGGATTATTGAGCCAAGTATTCAAAGTATTTTATACTCCGATTGCTATAGCATCAGATGTAGTTGATGACTTAATATTAACAGCCTGTTGCTTACATAATCTTCTTCGAGATGGTTATCTTGAACGTAGCAGCGTGCCATTCTATAGCCGCAACGATAGAGATAATACCGAGGATAACATGATAAGCTTTGCCCATTTTGGTGGATTTGCTAGTAGCGATGGTTTCGAAATTAAAGACAAACTTAAAGATTTATTTTGTAGCCAAAATGGTGCAGTTCCGTAGCAAGAAGCCGCTATAGATAGAACGTAATAGAATGTGTAACATTTTGATTATTATCAGAATAAAAGTTATTTTAAATTATAATTAGAACATTGCCACAAGTATTATTATTTTTCACATAATTAAGGTAATAAAAATATATAAAACCCCACTTGTTACCTTCATCTAGCTAACGGAATTCCGTGTGATACGATAGGTTTGTTCCTACTATTTATTTTAGTATGTTACTACCCGACACCATATTTTTAAAATGTTTTGTCGGTACCCAACGTATCAAATGGAATTTCCAAGTTCGTAGAGATCAAAGCTAAAACGGTCATTTATGTAATAGGTAACACTTATAAATTAATGACAATACTAGGAAATTTTATATAATAATAAATATTTTTGTCGAACGCTCGGCTTGCCTCTATTTTAAAATTTCGTTGTTTATATTCTAAAACCTGCTCTCTGCATAGTAACTATATAAGATGATCGATGGTAGTAGGCGAAAAAATTGAATATAATATCGCCTGAGGTGCCAAAGTGACAAACGAGACGACTCACTTTTTTAAATTTTAATATTGGAATCGGTGTTGTTTAAAGCCACTTTATTTCTTGACAAATTTGAAATGATTGTGTAGTATATCGGTTGTTTACGATCAAGTCGAGTCGTTATGGTTTGCTAGTTTGATGTAACTAATTGTTTATATGTTCAGGGTCATCTTAAGAGTTATTGACTTGTGCTAAGACAGCTTCGTTATTATTTCAGTCTTGAGTTGAGCAATTAATTCCCATAATTTCAGCCATTTATTCGAATTCTGACTATGAATGTTAATATCCTAAAAATTCAAAATCTCCTATCGTAGTTTGAATAACATTTTCAAGTGCATTGTGCTATTTCGTATAGCTTCGAATATTACCACACTTACTTGAAATGCTATTTCAATAATCACTTCACTTTACGATTTTAAATCAGATTTTTTTTCACTTTGTTAAACAGCTCTCCTTAGAATTTACTACATTGTTTTAATATGTAGGTACATATTTCATTGAACATCTCTCTCCGTCCGTCTGTCTGCAGCCTTAACATGTCACAGTTTATCGGATGGGCGGATTTAAGGCTGTTCACGGAGGATAACGATAATTGTTTCTGCTAATGGATTTCTGTATATTGCGCATGCGCATTTTGAGGTCACTGCCAATCAGATTTACAGCGAATTCCATTTTTAATGCGTGTCAGCTTTTGGGACTACATGTTTCGTCTTTTTCCATATTAATTTGTAATTGTTATGATACGATAAGTACAGAAACTTCTGTCGTTGCAATTTTGTCTTGTCTGTGTAATTCTGAATATTGCGCGTATTTGTTTATTCGTATTCGCGTCGTATTTACTAAATTCAGACGGCCTAATTAGGACCCTAACTAAAAATAAAGCTAATTACAATTTACTCAGTCCAAAGCCAAGAAGAAATTAGCATTCTAAATCGGATGAAGGAAATTAGGATCCTTCCTAAACTAACGAAAAAATACTTTGTTTACCACTATTGTATGTAGTGTATTGTAGTACTATTGTAGTGTAGTGTATTCTAAAAAAGATGCTGTGTGTATCGTAACTGCCCGTAACTGGCAGATAGTTGAAACTCATTCTATCTGCCAGTTAGGGGCAGTAACGATAAAAAACTGCCGAGTTCGAGTCGGTCTCACGCACGAAGGGTACAAAACGCCAAAAAAATTACGTTTGTCGTATGAGAAACCCCCTTTAATATTTTATTATTCTGTTTTTAGTATTTGTTGTTGTAGCGGCAACAGAAATACATCAGCTGTAAAAACTGTGTTCACTTGTTTATAGCCATTACGGTTACCTGTGAAAGACAGACGGACGGGCAGACAGACAGGGAAGTCTCAGGGGTCTCAGGGTCTTAGTAATAGGTCCCGTTTTTACCCTTTCGGTACGGAATCCTAAAAACATTAACCATAACCACATTATATGCATCAAAAAGCTTTTGAGATAAAGCTCCCATAAAACACAAAAACATCGATGGAATCTCAGTCACAAGTATTATGCTAGTAGCCCCCACCACACGGTACAGTTCGGACAGCGCTTCAGAGACTGCGTTCCAAGCTACAGATGGATCTGTGCAGTTTTGACAGCGGATAAAACTGTCTTGCTAATAACGATTAAAACGCGCCCACGATTTGGACGATTGCGCGGACGAATCTGACATATTTAGTCGTACATACCAAGCTGTGCGTCTAAATGTGATTTCAAAAGTTTCGACTGTCGTGTGGAACGTTATAAATTTTAAAAGTTTTTTTTCCATCGGCGGGATTTGAACCCGCGACCCCGGGCTTGAGCACTAACGCGCGCAACCACTTTCCACTGAGCCACAGAAGTCGAGAGTCAAATGGTGACAGTTATGTACGTAGAACCGTGGAACCTCTGTAGAACAGTATCCCCTCCGGACGTAAAGAATAGCGACCTCACTACTCCCTTACATAATGCCGATTGTTCGCCCAAGATACTGTACAATACTTAACTAGGTGGGTGCATATCACATGGAACATCATAATATTATATATTAACTTATCAATATTATGCAAATATACGTGTTAGTGTTACATTATCTTGCTGTCCAAAAGAGTTACTTCATATTTAGACGTATTGTGAACAATCCATGTGGACTTGTGACTTTTACGCGTTATAATATCTTCCCTTTCTTGTCAGTAGGACAAATATTGCAGGACCTCTAATACCGCCAATTTCCGGTCAATTTTTACATATGTACGCATGATTCACTGCAAACTTAACGCGAATACTGTTTATTCTGATAATAACGTAAGGCTTTTAACCCAAATAAGTAAACTAATATTCGATTCGTAGGTAATTCCACTAATATTTAAAAGAATGCTCAAATATTATGGTTTTAACGACACCAGTTAAAAATAATTTATCGTTATTAATATCTGTGGTTTTTATTGAATATTTAATTTAATGCTGTGTTTTTCTGAAATTTAAATATTTATTGTGCAACTTGTTGTAATGTAATAGTTCGCCTATAAAACTGTTTTTAATGTCTTTATTGATGAAATTTCGGTCAAAGGTATCGTTCGCTACCTGAACGCCATTTTGAGGTCAATCCGCGTGCAATAATAATTCAAAAAGTTATGGCTCATAAAACGGGCAGAACACATTTATGAGCATAACTTGATACTCATAAACAAAATCGATATTACTTAACTACATCACATTAAGTTCTTTAAGTTAAAGAAGCATCTAAAAATTCTAAGAGCCGTTAGACTAACGCATTTATATAAGCTGTCTTTATATAACGTCACCGAAAATCAATAACGGACACTTCGGGCACACGATTCACTGCTTGTGTAAAGACGTTTGGGCAAAAAAATATTTGTCATACTCAAAGTAAAATATCATCTAATGCATGGCTGACTCTCCGCTAAAAGCAAAACCGCCCATATAAAGAAATAATATTTATTTCGAGTAGGATAATTAATTTTGTGCCTAAACGTCTGAACATGCTGCTGTAAAACAAGCAACAAGCAAGCAAGCTGTAAAATATTTTATTTTATTTTTATTTAAATAAACATGTGCCCGAAATATCCGTAATTGATTTTTCTATACCTTACATAGATAAGATCATATTTGCCGACCTCCGTGGCGCGTTGGCGCTCAAGCCGAAGGTCGCTGCTGGTTCGAATCCCGCCGGAAGAACAAAAATTTTCTGTATTCCTGGGTCATGGATGTATCTTAAATATATGTAGAATATAATAAAAACCTTAAATATGTTTAGTATATATAGTACCTATAAAAGTGTTAAATATACTCCTCGTTGTCTGGTACCTGTAACCTGTCTGGATATGACAGACTATTAAAAACTTAGTCGGACTATAGATCATTGTAGACAAAACAATTTCGAGTTTCTTTGTTATCAAAATTATTATTTCAGAATAAGCTTTTCCCATTTTAATAGTTAATATAGCGTAGCTATACACAGTAATACAGGGTCTATGAATCAATCGCTAATTCATCATACATTCTCTAGTCATCTCGTAAGTCACCTGCGCATCACACGTTACGAGTTACGACGCAAACCTGCTCCACATTATCCCAGTAGATATATAATAGGTACCTTTATAATTATAACTTTATAGTTAGAACGCGCATTGAAGTATGTCGGCTCGCGTTAGCCTGCATTTTTTTTGCATTTATTTGACAGCCCTTGCGCCAACGCGAGAGTAGGCAAATAACTCGCCAGACGGCCTTAAATGTCCTGCTGTTCTCTGTTTACCGTGACATGACCTTTGCCAGTTCGTTAACAAACAGACAATTGACCGCAGGAAATCGCAAATAAATGTCAGGTTTATCGCAATTGAGCAAAACTATTCCATCGAATGTTTTTAGCAGAGAACAAAATAGTTTAGTTAAGCGATTGTAAAAAAGTATACAAAGAATAATTTTCGAGTAGATACTATTAGGGAATCTAATTATAAGCAGGTAAACACATTAAGCAGTCACAATACAATTGTCAATGTCACGTCAGGCTAATTTCATGATATTATTTTAATAGGAGCAAATTATGACAACGTCAACTTGCTTATGAATTATATTCCCTGATAGTACATATCAACCTGCAACTATTGAATATTTTCTTCAGTGCCTTAAAAAATTGTAAGGCAAAAGCAGAGATAAATGGTGTATCTGACAATAGTGTTTCTAGATAAAAATAAATATTATACATAGATCACTGTTGTTAATTTACAATGCACATTGAATTAAATTATTGTAGAGTACTATCACAATCATTAAACTATATTAATAATAATAATATCTATGTACGCTTTCACACCAAGTCAATCTGGTCCCGTGGTAATGTTCTCGAAGAACTTGTGTTACGGGTACCAAACAACGGTTATTATCATACATTTATACTGTGCATATATTTCAGATTTTTATTATATTATAAACGTATTTAATACACATCCATGATCCATAAATACAGAATACTTATTGTGCCCTCGACGGGATTCGAACCCGCGACCTCCGGCTTGAGCACCGACGCGCTAACCTTTGAGCCACAGAGGTCGTCACATTCTCCACAAAGCCACCTCAACATCCTTGAGATGAATGGTCGCCGGCCCCGATCGTCCTCAATCCTAATTTGATAAAACTTGTCTAAATATTACGACACTGCATCAAAATATGATTTATAATATTTCCACGTGTACAGCGAATGTCAGTCGGTGTCGTAATTGTATTTAACGATTTTATTTATAACGTTTACATTGAACTAGAATATTGATTTTCTATTGATGATTGATCGTAGCCTTATTAACCGACTTCCGAAAAGGAGGCGGTTATACGTTCGGCTGTATTTTATTTGTTTGTGTTCTGCGATCGTAGCAATTGATATGTTTAAAGTGTTTTCTTATGAGCTCTACAACGTCGAATAAAAAGAAAGATAGATAGATAGATAGATAGATAGATAGATAGATAGAGAACTCTTAATTGCTCACATTAAAAAATACAATCAGTATACTAAAGCTAAACTTATAATCAAAACGTGGGTAAGGGCGCCTTAGCGCCATAAGCGATCTCTTCCAGGCAACCCTGCAGGCTGCAGACTAGGAGAGGTAAAATAACTAAATAAGCAGAGTAATACGAAGAGTCAAGAATAACTAAACAGAAAATTAAGCAATACTTACATAATAAACATAATCTATAATTATGCTATTCAAATTATATAATAAATATAATTTGAATATTTAATATTTATATAATAAATAGGTATTTATAGTTAATTTAATGAGCTACTGTGTTCAGAAGATAGTTATGCAGTTTGGATTTGAAATAGCAAGTGACTTTCACTCGAATGTCACGTGGTAGGGTATTCCACACGAGCCTAGCCTTCACAATGAAAGAACCTCTGAAGTAACCAGACTGTAAATGGCACATGAAGCTTCCTACTATACCCAGAGCGTAGTCCACGGCTTTGGTCAGCGCTCCGATAGTGAAAACGCTCCTTCATGGGGGGGGGGGGGGGGGGGGACGTACAATAAAGCGAGAAAATAGCCAACTTTTGAATGTAATTTTACCAACCTATTCCGTTAACGTTTTTCTTCTGCTACCAAATTCTCTGTAGCTCACACGCTTATCAACATCACCCAATCTGAAGTCTCCTCATATATTATATGAGGAGACATCAGATAATAGACAAACCTCGACGTTATTTCTAACATCCCGTTCCATTGCCGTTTTATTCGTCACTATTCTCTACACGTTTAGTACTCTGGACAGCATTATGACAGCCTGAAAGAAACGTCCAATCTCCTCTTATCTCCATAACCAAACCTAGACAATATCTCCTACTACCTGTTCCGTTCTTGTTTTTATTCACAACCATTCTCTCCACAGCTCACACGCTGGGCAGCATCATGCACAGCCTGAACGTGTCGCTGATCGCTCCCACCGAGTGCCAGGCGAAGCTGTCGCAGGACTACCCCCACCTGCTGGAATACTACGACCGGGAGTCGTGCGTGTGCGGCCAGCCCACCAACCCGCTTAACAACATTTGCTCTGTAAGTCTTTTATGACACATACCGCTTCAGGCGCGACATTTACCAATATCACGAATTTCCTATATCGCCCTTGTGGCCTTACTTTAATCTTACCTAAAACAGATTTAAACGTTTAAAGGCCTGTTTAACTAATAAGTATCAGATAGCTTATTTGTATGTTTTGTCTCTGTCGCTCGAAATAAAGTTAGCAGCGACAAAACTTTCGAATTAGCTATCCGACACATACTTATCAGACGATCGTAAAACAAGCCCTAAGATGAACAGAACATACAAATAATATATTATACGCATTTAGTAAGTGACAACTGCTGCCTTTTGTTTTTATAATGAAACCTTTGCATTTCTCCGGTCGATGATATTTGTGCTGAAATGGCACTTTCTCGCTATTCGTATAGCAAATACGAGTAGCAATCTAATAATAAGAGTTCTAGGAAAGGAAACATTAATGATTTTTTATTTGATAAGTTATTCAATGTAGTTAAAAGAAATAGTATAATTTACTTAGATGTTACATAAAATATACTCAAAATTGAAATAGTCTAGTAAATCTACCTTCGTTTAAAATCAAATCAAATCAAAATCAAAAAAATTTTTATTCAAAATTGGTATTTTTAAATACTCTTTTTGAACGTCGATACTACGTGATGCCTACCACCGGTTCGGGAACTAGCCCAGCGAGAAGAGCCGGCAAGAAACTCGTCTGGGACCATCTTTTACCAAAAAGATGGAAAATTATTCTTTTAAAATCAAAATTATTACAATGTTTACTTATGTCTATGTAACAAATAATAAGATAAGATAAGGAGCCACCTTATTCCCAAGGTGTGCCGTCTTGAATGAAGTCATTAATTTTATAATACGCTTTTTCCAGGTTGACATCGGCAGCGCGCTCGCCTGTTCCACCGGCAACGGACATTACACGCTCAGAGGCGTCTACTCCTGGGACTCAGGTAATAACAGCCATCACTTACTTAGGACGATAAATATAAGGTGGACCACAGCCTAGCCTGCCCCTCATTAAATAGGGAGACAAGCCTCTAGCAGTGGGGACATAAGTGGTCGGTGATGATTATTATTTATTTGTCATGTTACACAAACTTTAGTAAATGAAATCGCGTTTCGTTTTCATAACTTAATTTCCTTTACCAGTTAAAAAAGGAATTATTTTTCCATCTTACTTAATGATTTATTACTACAGACTAAAGGTTAATTATGCTATTTTCAGGATGCCGTCAAATTGGCAACCAGATCGGCTCGTTCTACAAGTTCGATGTGGAATGGTACGAATGGGCTCTGGGGCTGATCGAAAGCGTCCGCTTCGCCCAGTACACCAGCGGAGCCATCGTCACCGGCGGCAGGGGTCAGATCAAGGTCAACGGCCAGGGTCTCGTGAAGCAGACCGGCAGCGGCAGCCTCCTTACCCAGGGCGGCGGCCTCCTCCAGGGCGCCGGCTTCGGTCCCATTAACTCCATCACGTACTCCGAGAAGATCACCAAGACCGAGCCCAAAGTATACACTTACACCACTAAACCTGAGTACATCACGTATACGACGAAGCCCGAATACGTGACTTACACGACGAAGCCCGAGATCGTTACGTACACGACGAAGCCCGAGATCGTCACGTTCACGACCAAGCCTGAATACTTTACTTACACGACCAAGCCTAAGGTATTTACTTACACGACCAAGCCGGAGGTATTTACGTTCACAACTAAGCCTCAGCTGATCAAGTACCAGTCGAAGCCGCAATTCATCGCCTACGAGACGTCAGGCTCTGGCACCGACCCGCAGTACGTGGCCCCAGGGCTCTCCTTCAAGCCCAATTTCTCCGACCTCATCAAGCACACGCACTCCTCCACCTGCCAGTGCGAGGGCAAGTAGAACAGTCACACACAAGTGCCATACATGTCGACAGTACAAAATCATCCCTTCGCGGTTCATCATCATCACGCGGTTAATTTAAGTGTAAATAAGTTATTCGAACATTCGTTTGTGGCCCAAAAACAACTGCCATACCGATATATGTATTCATATATTTATAAATCTATATTTTACATTACGCATTAGATTTTTGGCCATATTGGAGGGTACATCCAACATGGCCGACTGTCTAATAACAATTGGTTAGTATTAAAATTAAGTCTGTTTTTATATACGCTATGTGAACGATTAGTCAATATTATTATGTATTGATAAATCTAATTGTAAAATTAGAAATAAAATAATACTTTTTATCATTTTATTTTATTTTAAAAATTAGTTCTTCCCTCACCTACTTCCTTTTTGACACCCCTCGAGAAGTTTCCAAGAGTAAGACGTACAGGTTGGGTTAGGTTAGCACCCAATGTTGGGTGTATGCCTGCATGACTGACGGTCGAATACTGAAACGCTAATTAAAATTAAGAGCCCTCTTATTCACAGGCTGTCGCTGTAGCTGTTAGCCGAAATGATAAGGACAGTATGTGGTTTGAGCGTCACTAATTTAACTATCGTCACAGAATACGTAATTGTACAGGTACTATCGTTCCAGTACTCGAGCGTAAATGTGTATAGCACTACGGACTACCTAAAATTTCTAAAATTTCTAAAATTCTAAAATTTCTTCAGTTCTAAAGCTCCTTGATGAAACCTTGATAAACACATTTTTTTTAACCCGATGCTGTCGGGCTTTCAGCCAAGGCATATACGACTGCCGCGCTGGTTAAAATCACTGATGACATTCGTCTAGCAATAGATAATCAAAATTTAACTATCCTTAGCATGGAGAATAGAGGTAAGGAGGATAATCTCTCTAAGGCAGAAAAGCTAAAAGGTGTCCGACAAAAGTAATTAAATAATAGTTCCAAAACTGGCCATAATGGCGCTAGAGTGGCTAGGGTGTGTGATATGAAGTTAGCAATAAGAGATGAAGTAAAGTGAGTTGAGTTTAGTTATTTAAAATTTTTGACGACTTTAGTAGATTAAACTAGAAGTGCCGAAATTAATGACCCCCCTCGTACCGCCGCCGTGACAATTTTGTCCCATTATATTGTTTACAACGTTTATTAGCATAAAGTATGAAATCATAATTAAAACAATATATAAGTTACTTGAAACCATGTTTATTTATTTATTTATTTATGTATTTAAATCAAATTATTAATACTTTTAAAACAAATATATCATATTATCATAGTTATCACAACTAACATAGTAATTCTAAATGTAATAAATACCAAAAATCTCCAAACTATTTGTTATCAGAATAGCAAATATTACATAAATAATATTCTTTACCAGTGCATTTATTACAGACAGTTTTTTTACACATGTGGCACTTCACAGATGACTTATTACTTATGACTTGACCTGACACCTTGTACGTTTTTCTTGCCTTTCTGGTAGGTTTTCTGGAATTTCTGTGGGAATGGCTGTTTTTCTATTATTCATGTACTGTGATCCCAATTCTTCTCCCAGTTGCAATATAAAGTCTCTACGTTTAATTTTGCTGTTGTTGATAATTTTATACAATACCCATGCGTTTATAGCCGCCAAATCTAACAGATTATAAAATGTATGAACTGGCCAACGTCTAGAAGCCGCCTTTACTGTATATTTCCTGCTCATCGAATCAACAACATCTACTCCATACTTCGTGCTGTTGTAGAATAGCGCTGTTTCTGGTTTTTTCTTTGAACTAGAACTAATTGTTATATCTTGATGCATAGTGCTGAGCATTAGAACGCGATCTCTAAAAACATTTTGGCATCGATACCTGCCAGGTGTACTACCAGCTTCAATTACTGTCCAGGCAGTACCATCAGGAGAAACAAGTGTTGAGCCTGGTGTCGTTTCAGAACGAGGGTTTGTCAATGTACTACCTGCAGACGGCCGGCCGCGACGGCCTCGAACTCCTCGACCTCGTCCTCGTCTTTGACTTGCCACTTGTTCTTGGGCTTCGGTCACGACGACGCTCGTCAAACTTGTTGCTTCTGAAATATAAAAATAGAATAAAACAACATAACAAACACATATAATAACACAAAAGAACACAGAAATACATAAAATAAAGGAACAATAAATAAATATCGCTGTATTCCAATAGAGTAAAATAAAAAAATATTTACCTTGGGGTATTTCTCTCTGAATCGTGTCATCAGATTCGTCAGAAGAAGAATTGGAACTGTTTTCTAACTCGTAGTCGTCGTAAGAATATTCAAAAGGCTCGCCATCTGATTCGTCCTCTAAAATATTATTCAAGCTGGACACAATTTCTTGAGGTTTCAATATTCTGCGTCGTTGACTAGACATAACTATAATAGTACGTGATAATAGTGCGCTTATAAAAACAAAAACGTACACTCTTTACGCGAAGCGACGAAGAAGTGAATAGAAACAATGCAATGCTCAAATGTTTAGTCGTCCACCCGCACAACTAGCCAGAAGCAATGACCTTACGTCGAATTATTGCTTACAACTTGGCGGGACAAAAACGACCCGGCGGCAATTCTAGGTAAATCGCAAATTATTTTATTTACTTTTATTTTTATTAAATAGAAAACATATTGAATTAAATAAATACAATAAAAAGTCAAAAAGTTTCACGGCTTTGAGTAGAAAAAATAAAAAGTTAGAGACGATGAAACTTGCGGGTGGGACAAAAATGGTACGATGGCGCTTCTAGTGTTAAAAGTAGTTAATTCAGTAAATCATGAAAATTCTAATCACTCGTACAGTCGAAAATATTTTTATATATAAAACCGAAGAAGATGATTAGATTTAATTATCTGTTTAAATTTTGCTGCTTTACCCCCTTGCGACCGTAGCGCCACCCCTGTTTAACGCTTTTTACGGGCACTTTTTCATGTATAGAGATAGTGCTCCTTTTCTCTACCCTCCATAATCCTTAGTGGAGTATGGTTTTTTTTTCATTCTACCCCATTGTGTAGGGTATCGTTGAATTTCAAAATAAAGGCAAGGATTCATACATTACTTTTTTACAAAGTCGACCATTTTCGAGTAATCGGCCTCCAAAGAGGTTTGAAAGTTGATCCCTTTCCCTGGCTTTTCTAAACTATAGGAGATTTAAACTTGTAAGTTTCTGTGCTGATAGACTAATAGCTATATAATACTAATAGCTAGATAGCTAAAAACTCTTTAGGAAAATTATTTTGAGCGAAATCGGACAATAACTTTTGAAGTAATTCAAAGAAAACCTATTGCGCGTTGATAGTTACGGAACCCTCCTTAGACATGTCCTGACACGCTCTTGGTTAGGTTATTTTTTAAAAAGCACGGAGTTTATTTAACGACGTTATTTAATTTTTAAAATAGACTTGTGTAGCGCCATCTACAATATTTTTACAACTTTAACAATTGACAACTAAACGTTACGTTGTTTCCCACACTTATCACTAGATGGTGCTGGCCACCAATCCTTGGTGTCCTCAAATCGTAGACGAAGTAACGTCTCAAATTGTTTTTAATTTCGCTAGACTTCTTTCGTAGATGGCGCGATCGGGGCCAATTTAATTTGATACAATGGTGTTACTGCTTATAAAAATTCCATTGTTATGGGGCAAACTTTATAATGTAAAGAATAAAATAAATCTTCTCTTTCTATATAGTGTTGCACATATATCAGGCCTCGAGTGTTTTGTTGGTAAATACTAACATTACAGCAGGCCATTAAGAGCAAAAACAATAAGTAGCGCAGTAATATCAGAATAAGTTTAGTGTTAATTTATAAAGCATTAAACATAGAACCCAATTGTAAATGTAAAGTCATTCCGTATCCGTCATATCCGTAAGTCATTTATATACAAGTATAATAATCTACCTTAATATATAATATTACTAGTGTAGAATAATATAATCTAATTTCCACTGTAATAGTATAATTATTATTGTGTATTAAAAATAAATAAATATTAAAAATGTTATCATAATATAACGTATTTAAATACAATCCACACGTCATAGGTATAAAATATTCGTAGTATACCCTACAACAAAATATTAAGTAGTTTAACCGACTTCCAAGAAAATGAGGCGGTTATGCATTCGGATGTATATATAATTTTTTTTTTCACGTTACACCCAAGTACCTAAATGTAACGAAATGGCCAGGCCACATATCTTGACTAAGGTGTAGAGTTTATGAAGTTAGTCTTGTAGAGTTGAGGCATGTCTCTACACGCCCTAACTCTACAAGACACTACAAGAGTTGTCTGGTATTTTATTAAAAATAGTAAAAATACTCACGCTCTACCCTCTTCACTCACGTACGAAGGACGTTCTTCTACATCGGGAGCAGACGCTTGCTCCATGTTTGCTACTTACTTCAATAATATTTTCTCTCGCCGACGATTAACGCCAATCGAATACCTCAGAACTTTCACAATCCCAACAATATTACTATAAAATATGATATTGAAATATTGCCCGAGTATGTAAATCATCTCCTAAAAACCGTTGATCGCACTAAGGGTGGGGGCCCCGATTATATTTCCTCCATATTTATATCTCGCTGTTCAGATTCTCTTACGAAACCCATCACTACTCTTTTTAAATGCTCTATTAAGGAAGGTATCGTACCGAAAATTTTGAAGTCTGCCTTCGTATCTCCTATTCATAAATGTAAAGGTACAAGTTGGTAACGGACGACATAAGGCAGCAGCGGACGACGTGTTGTCGCTTCATGTCGCCACGACACGTCGTTACGACCTGTCGCTGCAGTCATGATTTCGAACCCGACTGCAGACGGCAACAGCAGCTGGATTCCAGTTGGTTCCGAGTGTTCCGTGAAACAAGATGTCTGGCGTGTTCGAGAATAGTGATCGCAATTTTTTGTATCTTTTATTTGAAGAGGAAGACGATGGTAACTTGCTTTTGTTGTACTTGTACAGCAAAAGACGAGAAGCCATATGTCCTATGCTTAAATGCAGAACAAGTGAGGGAGCTTATTCAATATTGATCAAAAACCATTTGGAAAGCGATGTTAAAGAATTCAGAGAGTATTGTCGCTTAAATAAAAAGCAGTTCTATTTTATATTAAGTTTAATCCGAGAAGAAATCGAGCCAAATAAAATAAATGCTGTACAAAAATTATTTCTAACATTGAGGTAAGTCAGTAATTTACTTATTATTAATAAATGTATGTATTATAAAATACCATATTAACTTTCACGGAAAGTTCAGGACTGTGTCGATAAAATCATTTTCTTCCTCTCGGTCGCTTTGGGTGACCCGAAAGGATAAATCAGTGGGTGCTGGTGACTCTACCTCAGTACTCATGGGAGAATTGGCATAGGAATATGACGTGTGTACTGGCCCTGGTACACAGCCTAGTCCGCTAGTTGTTCGGAGTGACGCTGCCGCGGAACTAATAGGAGAATATGCATCTAACTGGAACTGGAAATTCTCTTGTCTGGTGAGTTCTGGCGACACTGTCGTCGTACCAACAGGAGAGTAGGATCGTATAAAATGTGGACTATGGGATGGTGTGTACAATCCTGAGGATGTCGTTGATCGTTCGTTCGACGTTGAATTCGAGAAAGATGAAGATGTGCTTCTGCCAGATGAGTGACTCGCTGCCATAATCTCGTATTCCGATAGAACTTCACCCAAATGTTTCTCTGCCTTTGCTTTTTTATACGGTGGTAAATTACGCAAAACTTCACCAATGTGTCTATAAAATAAATCAATATCATCATCCATCCTTCTGACCATATTTTTATATAGTGTCTGTCGTTGTTCGTCTCTTTGTTTTCATAATGTCAAAAGTGTATCTTCATTTTTCTTCTTTTTTTTGGTGTTGTTGTTGCCTCTACAACATTAGGCACCTTTTCAGTTGCTTCGGTACCAACTTCATCTTCCTGGCCAGTATTACTTTGCTCTGTATTATTAATGGATAAAGTCGTGTTCGAATCTTGTTCTTATTCATCAACTTCACCATTTTCATTATTGTCATCACGTTCCTGACGGAGTTACATTGGTACCTCCGGCTCTGTGATGTGGAACATTGTCTAGAAATGATAATTATTGTAGATGCGTGTTTTGCTTCGACTTTTTAGGGCAGCCGAGCCAGTACCCAATGAGTTTTTTTTTAATCTCTGATAACTATCACGAATTGATTTCCACTTCTTTTTACAATCTTCACCTGCAAACAATAGTAAAAATATAAAATTTTGTTGTTACAGCTTTTTGGCCACAGGGGAAACCTATAAGTCTTTGTCAACTGCATACCGTATATCAGAGTGCTACATATCCCAAATTTTGAAGAGTGTTCTTAAAGTTATGAGACAGAAATTAGTGCCTATTTTAATAAAACCTGCATCACAAAACGATTTCAAACGTATAGAACGTGAATTTCGGGAACAATGGAATATATCAAATTGCATAGGAGGAATCGACGGGAAGCATGTGCGAATCAGGGCACCCAAAAAGAGTGGATCTTTGTTTTTTAATTACAAAGACTACTTTTCAATTGTGCTATTAGCAATCGTGGATGCTAATTATAAGTTTGTAGTATATAAGATTGATGTTGGTGCTTACGGAAAAGAATCTGACAATGACATTTTTCAAAAATCATTGACGGGGAGGCAAATAGAAACCAATAATTTTAATATCCCGCCACCAAAAGCTTTACCAGAAACAAATGTAATGCTCCCTCATTTTCTGATCGGAGACGAAGCATTTGCATTAAGTAGATACATGATGAAACCCTATCCTAGAAGACTGGCAAGGCTTGAAAGAAATAAAGAAATTTATAACTTAAGATTATGCCGAGGCCGCCGGATAACAGAAAATGCTTTTGGATTATTGAGCCAAGTATTCAGAGTATTTTATACTCCGATTGCTATAGCATCAGATGTAGTTGATGACTTAATATTAACAGCCTGTTGCTTACATAATCTTCTTCGAGATGGTTATCTTGAACGTAGCAGCGTGCCATTCTATAGCCGCAACGATAGAGATAATACCAAGGATAACATGATAAGCTTTGCCCATTTTGGTGGATTTGCTAGTAGCGATGGTTTCGAAATTAAAGACAAACTTAAAGATTTATTTTGTAGCCAAAATGGTGCAGTTCCGTAGCAAGAAGCCGCTATAGATAGAACGTAATAGAATGTGTAACATTTTGATTATTATCAGAATAAAAGTTATTTTAAATAGTAATTAGAACATTGCCACAAGTATTATTATTTTTCACATAATTATGGTAATAAAAATATATAAAACCCCACTTGTTACCTTCATCTAGCTAACGGAATTCCGTGTGATACGATAGGTATGTTCCTACTATTTATTTTAGTATGTTACTACCCGACACCATATTTTTAAAATGTTTTGTCGGTACCCAACGTATCAAATGGAATTTCATCTGTACATACATCTATCTGTCTCACTCATTCTCGATACAATACAGCAATATTTTTGTCAGTAGTGTTCAGTAGGTGACTATGACTACATTTAATAAATAAAATTTAAAAACAATTAATTACTTACCGCTTTTATTTAAAACCTTTCCAATGTTTTTCCAAATATTATGTTTTATGACCGTGTTCGAATAGTTTTTGTGAGATGCATCGTACAGTGCGGGATGTTGGGCCACTTGGTTTATGAGTTTATCTTGAAAGTGAATTTTTTTATCCCCAAAAAACATGTTTGTTTCCCAAAAACCATGTATCAAAATTTTGATATAGTGTTAGTATAATGTTTAAGGAGTTGGGGAAAAAAGCCAGGTCATTTAGTCGGAACTTTTTAACCTTGCCAAACCAGTGTAAAAGTAAATTGGAAAGAACGTCAAGAATGTCCAGTTGAGGATGGACGTATTTTTGAATGCTCAATTTTAAATTGCAAATTAAAATACTCTCTGGCACTCAGCTCTTTCAAAAAGTGCCTCGACCTTTTTTATAAATGTGGATTTATATTATGTGTTTTCGGGAGCAGGCCTCCACATTCTACTGCTACGACAGCTTCAGACCGTTTTTACGAAGAAATGACGTGCGCGCGCAGTTCCATCTATAAGATTAACTTTAAATAAATAAATATCTATAGACGCTTCACACCACGTCAATCTGGTCCCGTGCTAAGTATCCGACGAACTTGTGTTACAGGTACCAGAAAACGGGAAGTATATTTAATACTTTTATACTATTCATATATTTAAAATTTTTATTATATTATAAGTACACATATTTAATATACATCCATAACCCAGGAACACAGAAAAACTTTTTGTTCCTTCGGCGGGATTCGAACCCGCGACCCCCGGCTTGAGCACCAACGCGCTGGTCGTCTTTTACTAGCCACTTTTACTTTGTTAAATCTTATTTATTTTTACATTTTTTTTGGTGTTTACATTAGGCTAGTTCTAGTGTTTTTGATTAAAGTTATAAGCTAATGTTAAGCAGCAGCCAAGATGTAGGGACGTCCACCGATGTGACCGTGCCGTCTCCAATGTCCTCAACCACGATACTTTAAATGTGAGAGGGGCCTACGTATCCACATAGGTAAATGCTATAAACAATCGTTAGCCCCTTCTCCTTCAGTAGTTCTACCATCCCAAAACTCCACTGAATACCAATCCTTTTGGCAAGAAATTTCCAAATTGAACAATTCCGTCCCTATACTCAGGCGGATCCCCAGGGGTGCAAGAGTAGCTGTGGCAAGCAGAAGCTTGCCGAATCAGTACCTACACAAAACCGTAAGCGAAAACTCGAGGCTGACTGGGGAAAATCTATTTACGTTTCCCTACCGCATCCTACACGTCACCAGGGATCCTCACAATAATGCCTCCCTCACGTCTCTCGTAAAAAAGAAGTGTGTTTCCGACTTTGATTTCAACCAAATTTTTTTTACCTTCATCGGCGAAAAATAGCATTCTTAAAAATGTCGAAAATAAAGTGACGGAGACATTAAAGGCGCCGCGCGGCTACTTTTACCCAACGACACGACACGATTGCTCCCAACTCCCAAATCCTCACTGCCTTGCAGAATAAACATACCCCTCAACTATCACCTCGTCTTTTCCTAGACACCGATGATGCTGAACCAGCCCTCCAAACGTTGGTTGACAGTGTTCCCGGAGCCATCGTGTCTTTTCTTCTAGGTTCAGCGGGCGGTCCCGACGGTCGCACCCCTCAGCATCTGATGGATCTCACCAGCAGTTGCTGTATGGAAGCCGGAGAAAAGCTCCTGCAGGAAGTCACGACATTGTGCAACCTAATGCTTCGTGGGTTGCATCAGATGTCGTTGTCATTTTGTATGCCACTGCACCTTGAGGAAGAGAGATGGAGGTATCCGACCGATCGCTGTCGGCTCGACATACCGGCTCCTCACAGGCAAAATAGCCTGCAGGTCCATTAATTCACTAGCTTCTTACTTCCAACCGAAGCAGCTTGGTTTTGCCTGCAAAGGTGGTTCACTCTATTCGCACATTTATTAAAAGCCAAAATGACAGTGTAGTTTTAAAGGTGGAGTATCGAATGACCCTGGTTCCTTGGAGTGTGGGACGGGCTCTTGTATGGGACGCTACTTGTGTCGATACTCTTGCTCTTGCGCAAATATGAGAACCTTAGCGGAGACCTCATTTTGTTCATTTATTTGAAATGTTTGGGGTGGGAACCCTAGGCGCATGGGGTCCGGGCGCAAATAAGCTTTTTAAAGAAATATCAATAAAGCTTACTGAAGCCGCCGGAGACGCCGGAGCGCCAGAGCCGGGAACTACCTGGCACAACGGATAGCCATTGCTATCCAACAATAGAGGCAATGCTGTTAGTTTGCTAGGTACTCTGCCAGGTGGCGACGACCTAGGGAGGTTTTCGATTTATATATATTTTTAGAGATAGTCATATTTGTAGATGTCTCCTTTTTTATTTTTTATTTTTAAGTTTATTTTAGTTTACTATTTAGCTCTATATTGTATTTTAATAATTGAAATAAATTATATTTTATTAAATAACTAAAAAAATAATTGGAATAGGGTTAAAAAAATAAAAACACGATATAAGCTAAAAAACTGTAACATTAAAGTCTGGGTATAAGACTCTAGGATAAAAACCTAACCAAGAGCATGTCACGACATCTCTAAGGAGAATTCCGTAACTATCAACACGCAATAGTTTTTCTTTGAATTATATTTGTCGTATTTACGATAACTTGTTTTTGGTATCAGTAATCCAATATTTTATTTCTCCATATTGTATGAGCTATGACTACCACAGACAGTAGTTTTTAAAGTCTAAGTAATAAATACTTTTCATAGTATTTTACACCGACACGGATATCTTTGAATATCTTTATATCTATCTTACATTACTTTGCCGTTTGTGAACTTATTTGCAAAATTGTTTTGTTGTTGTAAAGGCTTGTTGTTGTTGAATTATAGAATTCTAAATTTATCCCTTAGTCACCTAAGTGGAGACGTTTTATAAGACCTGGACCTTTTACTACACCTGGCGCTGATGGGACTATGAATCGTCATAAAACCCTTTATTTTAAGCTGCTCTTGTCCAACTCTAAAAGGCTAATGTGTCGTGATATCGGACCCTGCAATATCTTCAATTCATTAAACTCTAGCACCTATTTAGGTTCTCTAGCGCAAAGCTCCTCTGAAAATGACTAGTCAAATTCTTTATTTCAAATTCAACTGGTCATAACTGTTGCCTATAAACATAAAGGGTATCTCAACCTCCACCTTTCTACTCATCGTCTTGAGGTCCTTACATTCTTCGATGCTGCAGTGCACCTCGCTTGATATGTTCACCGCAGAGCTATTTTGTTTAATGTTTGCAATTACGAAGCGTGAAATCGAGGGTGCAGCAGTTGGATCAGCCAAAAACGTTTTTGCTATGCATTCTTGGTTACAGGCCAATACTTCACGATCATGCTCTTTACTCATCTCATCTTTGACAATGCGTTTGAATTTCTCTACTGTTTTTTCATAATAGCTATCATACGGCGGAAAAGTCTCTACTAGTTCTTTGACTTGTGACTCTCCTTTTTTGGAAGTCGGTTAAAAATGTCGAAGCCGGGAGCATAATAAGTCCCTGCTTCGTTTGACAGTTCTCATTTCATGGCTTATGTCAAAATGCACTACGTCACACGATATGATTGGTCTAAAGGGCGTTTCATTTGTTCTGTGAAGGACAAAATGGTGGACTATTTAGTTTGACATACCCGTAGGCTTGCGCAATCTTGTTTGAAATTGTAACTTTTTAAATTGTGTTTTTAAAAAGTTGTAATGTCAAAATGATGACCATGACCAACGAAAGTTAAAGTTCGTAATAGCCCGCTGTAGGTACTATTACTCTATGGCAGAAATGTATGCATCCATAAAAGGCTGGGACTATAATATCCAACGGAATCCGGAAGGCCGAGGATAATTTCGAGCACTGAAAATAGAACTCTGCGCTAATACAATAGAGTTGTAAATCTAAGTTTCGAGTGTCGAGTCAAATATCAATGGTGTCATATATTAGGTCAATACATATGTATAATATATAATATAATATATTTATTTAATCAAAGTATATACCATTCCTATATATGAACTGTTGCCATCTTATAGGTGTCGGTGTTGCCATCGAATGGTTTTTTTATCAAAGGAATCAATGAACTATCATTGATTCCTTTACTAAAAAAACCATTTGGAAAATCTTTGAAGGCGCTTTGGACTGCCCCATCGGAGTTGAATTTTTTCCCTTGCAAGAAGTTATCCAAATTTAGAAAAAAAAATGGTAATCTGTTGGAGCAAGGTCCGGGGAGTACGGTGGATGTCTTAGACATTCCAATTGAAGCTCCTCTAATTTGGTAGCCGTCTGTTCTGCAGTGTGTGGTCTAGCGTTGTCCAGAAGCAGCAGTGGCCTAGAGCGAATGACCAACCTCGGTTGTTTTTCCAATTCCTGAAAATAGACATCTGCCGTAATCGTCTGGCCAAATTTAAGAAAGCTGTAGTGAACGACACCGGCACTAGTCCACCAAACGCTCACAAGTAACTTTTTTTGAGTCAATTTTCGCTTGGGGCAAGCTTTGGCTGGTTCGCCAGGGTTCAGCCATTGCGATGAGCGTTTCCGATTATCGTACAGGATCCACTTTTCATCACAGGTTCATCAATGATTCGATTTAAAATCCCTTCATTATTGTGCTGGTTCAGTAATGTAACGCAGCAGTCGACGCGCGTTTGTCGGTTTGCTGCACTCAATTCATGAGGTACCCACCTTTCAAGCTTTTTTACCATCCCAATTTGCTTCAAGTGGATTAAAACAGTTTTATCACTAACACCGCAGCCTGCAGCTAACTCGGACGTAGTTGTTACTTTTATTCACTTTTATGTCATGGTTTACAGTTTTTATAGACACACGATGGCATTTTGTGCAAGGTGCACGAGACGCGTAGTACGTGCTAATCGTCGACCGGCTCGTCGCATACTAACTAAAAACTGTCCTACTAGCTCACTTTCGAGTATTTTTGCGTGCCCATACCATAAATAAATAAATAATAATTAAATATCTTTAAATTGACTCAAAATACATTATTACAACATAATTTTGAGGCATCCCCATTAAGTTACCTAGTACTTGTGTTGGGGCTGTCTCATTCCTCCAGTAATTACAATATTGAGAAAGTTAATGCTAACAAGTAGTGATGAATAAAACATAAAAAACATTGTAAAATAAAATTTAAAGAAAAAAAAGAAAGAAAGAGCAAATAAATAATAATAACATGTAGTACTTGGACCTCCTTGGGTCCTTCAATTATTAAATACTTTCTCTATAGTCTTTAAATAATACACATACATATTATATACTTTTTTATATAGTTATATATTATATACTCTATTACAATAACTCAGAAGCGTGTGTGTGTGTGTGTGATACCATATCGGTAGATAGAACTGCGCTAATACAATAGAGCAGCTATACTCTAAGTGTGTTCCGCGGAACCCTAGGGTTCCGCGATACCCCTGTAGGTCAATTTAGAAAAAAAAAATCATAACACCTCTCTCTGGTCGAACGTTTTGACTCCGCCCGCCGCGCCGCCGCCGCGCGTATACTTGTGAGCGCGCAGTCCCTTTGATAAAAGCCGCCTCTGAATAAGACACTATAGTTGTGAACAAGCGACTTTCGACTCTAACTTCAAAACATAAAGTCGAGATTGTTTACAACACATTTTTTGTATTTCTATTTTTATTTCCGCTTTTTGTTTATCAAAGGCGCCGACTCGAGTATTTTTGAGAATGTTCGAGATCGAGTCTAGGACTTAGTATAATAGCGGCGATCGCGCGTCGCGCTTCGTCAGTCAGTTGACGATTAGCGTTCGGAGCGATAAGTTCCTACCTACCTACTTACAAGCTGGCTAGCGAATTGCGGAGTTTAAACGTTATATGTAACTAGTGTTTATTGTTCTACTGCCTGCAGTATGATTGTATCAGATTTGTACATTTCTTCTTTGGACTAAACTTAGTCTCTTATAAGCAGTAACGCTTGTGCATTATTTTGACCCCACCATCCTGACGTGTAACATTATTAATAAAGAAGAATGGAACGTTGGCTTAAAGGCGTTAAACGTGTTGCAACAACATCTTCTAATGACGCTGAATGTTCAAAAGCAGTACGCGCGGAGAATGCAGCAATTACCGATCCAGACGATGATGCCACGACGTCAAGCTTCACGGTTTCGAAGACGAAAAAAAGGAAGTATGATTCATATTATATCAGGTTAGAATTTGTTGATTCCAACGGCTCACCTCTCTGCATGCTATGTAGTAAACTGCTTTCTAATAGTTCCATGGCACCTGCCAAATTGCGCCGACATTTAGAAACTGTACACCCCGAGTCTAAAGACAATAATAAAGAATTTTTTGTTCGCAGAAAACAACAGTTATTGGAAAGTCAAAAAATAATGATGCATGTAACACAAACTATCAATGAAAAGGCCACGGAGGCATCATATTTAGTTAGCTATCGCATTGCACAAGCAGGTGAAGCGCACACTATCGCTGAAAATTTAATAAGGCCATGTGTGTTAGACATAACAAAATGTATGCTCGATGAAAAATCTGCAACGCATCGTTCTACTGTGCCGCTATCAAACGATACTGTTTCACGGCGAATCCATGATCTGGGCAAGCTACGTCAAACAAGAACTAGTTACACGTCTACAAAAAACACGATTCGCCTTGCAAATGGATGAGTCAACTGATGTCGCTGGTCTGGCTATCTTGCTGGTTATCGTGAGATATCCATATGAAAGTTCTTTTGAAGAAGACATGCTTATGTGTTCACCGCTGCCCACAAACACTACCGGGGAAGAAATTTTTAATAAAATAAACATATTTTTTGAAGAAAATAATCTCAGTTGGAACGATTGCATTGACATTTGTACAGATGGAGCCAAGGCGATGACAGGTAAAACAGCAGGAGCAGTGTCACGCATAAAAAATAAAGCGCCTAATTGTAGTTCCAGCCATTGTATTCTGCATAGACAAGCACTTGCGGTGAAGCAAATGCCGTCAAATCTAAAATTAGTTATGGATGAAGCGGTAAAAATAATTAATTTTATCAAATCACGACCACTACAATCCCGATTGTTCTCATTATTGTGTGAAGATTATGGCAGCAAACATAAAACACTGCTGCTCCATACAGAAGTGCGATGGCTGTCTCGGGGTAAAACTTTAACAAGGCTTTTTAAACTTAGAGCGGAGTTACAAATGTTTCTTTCAGCTGATACTTCTTTTAATTTGAAAGACCGTTTGTATGATAAAACTTGGTTGTTCCGATTGTCTTTTATGGCGGACATCTTTCAAAAACTAAACGAATTGAATTTATCATTGCAAGGTAAACAGACAACAGTGTTCCAGGCCTATAACAAAATAACAAAATAACTGCCTTGAAAAGAAAATAAGATTTTTGGATTGTTTGCGTTGATAAGAGAGAAATAGAAAGCTTTACGTCACTCAGTGAGTTTGTTAGCGATAACGACTCAGAAATGTTTCGAAATGATATGTTTGAAGAATTGGTCCAATATCTCACTTCGATGCGCGCATCTTTTGAAAAGTATTTTCCCGAAGAACAGAATACAAAAATAAAACTGAATTCATAGATTCACTATCCTTGCAAAAGCCCGAAAGTATGTCAAACGAGATATATCTCTCTAATCTCTTTTAGAAATGTCATCAGACACAAGTATGGAGTCACTGTCACAAAACGATACCTCTCAACTATTTTTGGTGCAGAATTCGTAATGAATATCCAATGCTTGGCAAAATGGCTCTGAATATTCTTCTCCCGTTCCCAACAACATATTTGTGCGAAACAGGATTCTCAACATTGCATACGTTACGCCACGAAAACAAAATATCGCAATAGACTGGACGCCGAACCTGATATGAGACTGCAACTGTCTTCTATCAAACCTGACATCAACCAATTAATAAAAAATAAAAAAAAGTTTCATACCTCCCATTAGTTAGATTTTTTCTCTTTTAATATTTAGTAATAATGTACTTGCCATGTGGCATGTTAAAGTAAGTAATAATTAGTAACTGTTACATTGTACTTTTATTATGTTTATTAATAAAGAATACACTTTTAAAAACTATTGTTTTATTGTAGGGTTCCGTCAAGTATTTTGCTTTCCAAAAGGGTTCCGTCACCAAAAAAGTTGGAGAACCGCTGCAATAGAGCTTTTCGACTTTTCAATCCTAATAGCTAGGTCGGTACGCTATAGTTCTATTACTCTGAGATGTTCCATATTGCAAAATATTATATCTGTCTTTGTCATTACATGAGATATCGGCGCGATATCAGATATCTTTATCGCGTAATGTGAAATCCTTAGATTAATAACTAGCACCTTCTCCCGTGGTGAAAACACACTAAAGAGGACCAAAACTACTAAATTTTGTCGTTTAACTACTAAGTTGACAACACTGTTAGTTACAAGTTATAAACAAAAACATACTCGCTCTGAATTCAATATTATTCACTCAAGTTAGAAAAATAAAGAAAAGTTCAAGAGAACCATTGAGAACATAATAATAACATGTTCTCTCGAGGAAAATACATATTTTTATTTTAGACTCATTATCATGTTCAAGACACGTTGGAAGCAATGATAGTTTGTTACCTTTTTTTATATACATTCTCGCTATATGCTATCTCTTTCACTCTGTCGAGATATCAATGCTAGTGCTCTATTGAATTTCTGCCGGTGCCCGGTGTCTCGCTCTTTTCACTTCAGTTGATATTTTTAACTTGCGCATAGTGCACGTCAAACGTAGTATTACAACATCGACGAATTTTCATTCTTGAATAGAAGTTTATCTTTTTATATAATAATCATATTAAAACGATGGCCAAGGTATGTAGCTTTTATTAATTCCACATACTAAAATATTACAAAAATAGAAAAAACTTACGTACAAATACAGAATAAAGAGTTGCATGATCCGGTGACGTTTTTCGAACGATTATTTCTTTATGTTGCATTGTTACATTCATTACATTAATAAATAATAACACTGAACTCATTATATTTTAAGCCACTTTAACTTAATGTTAAATAACTTATTGACTTAGCGAAATTTTACACATTTTTACATATTAGTCATAGCATTATCACAAGTTACTCTAGACATTATTGTAACAACTACAAAATGTAGATAATCTGTAACTGTAATTAACTTAGCTCGTAACTCCTGAAACTTGAATAACTTTCCAAACAATGTCATTAATTTACAAAATTTAATTTCATATACGTCCGTCCACGTCCATGATTTTTTGGCAGATTTTTTTTTATAACAGGTAACAAATTCCAAAATTAGATTGTTGCAAATGTCATTTGTCAAATTAAAAATCAATAGTCAATACCTACAGTGTACGTCAGTTATACTGGTGGTTAGAGTTGTAGTTTTTTATCGGTGTTTTTACTTTTAAATTCCTATTTCATATACGTAATTTAATGTCTTTCAGTATAAAAAATATATTAGTGCAAGCTAAGAACTGTTACAATAGGTTTTTGAATATGAACAAGACTAGCTACTGGGTAAGTAAAAATTATACATTTTAGTACAGTGCAAATTGGTTCTAGGTAATCTTTACCGTTTGAACGAAAAAGTGTGATTTGAAACTTAATACTTTATCTTTTCATTGCTTTCAAATAGGTTATGATCGATATATAACTTTGTTCTACTATTAAGTAAATCTAAGAAAGTATTTCGTTCCAAAAGAAGAAGTATTTCGTTTACAATAAAACAATAGTAGAGTATCTAGTCTATATCACTTGCAATAGTGTATTCAAAAGCTAAAACTACCCCTAAGAAGTTTAATCAATATAGCTGTTGCATCGAGAAAGTTACTATTTAAAACCAATTTCATTTTCAAATTGATGTCAACCACGGTCATTAACTCTAAACCAAGAGCGCCAGTGGTGCGCAGGCGGAATATATATTAAACAGGTATTTTTATCACAAATATTGACGCCTCGTCAGTCATAGTCACAGACAAGTTAAAACTCATTTTGTATTGAAATTATTAATAAATGTGTGTCACAGGTCATACATGAACGAAAGTATTATTTATAATTCGAGGAACACTCCATGAAAAAAAGGTTGGGAAACCCTGCTCTAAACAGTCTCCAAACATCACAATCACAACTTGATCATTGACACTACACAGTCACCTAGCTATCACAGGATAATATTAATACAAACATTTTGTATCTGGTCACTTGACAAATATCATTTAAACTTAATGAAAGTTATTTTAAGTAGTACATCTTGTACAGACGGCCTGTAATTTTCCATTAACTGTAACACTTATCATTACAAATAGATATTACTAAACAAATAGTGGCTGTTAGCAAATTTCTGTGGAAGTGACAAATGTAAGAATTTTTTTCTCTTATCTCTAACTCAAAAGTGTCATCACATTTTATTACCTACGATAATAAATACTCCGTGTTATCTATAAGCCAATGTTTTATTTTAGTATCAGTAGCCTTAAGTTTTTAAACAATGGATTTCCATTTGCAAACCCGTCAGTACCATTAAATGATAAAATATAAAGTCGTATTAATTACGTAACATTTAATATGTAATCCACACTACTGTAGATTCAATAACTTCAAGCTAGATGTGACGACCCTGCCACCTGCTGGCTAATCCCGCTGCACTATAATAATATTATATTTATACCGGATACCCCCTTAGTAATAAAAATATTTATACCATATTTAAGCTATACAATGTTTTGTCCTTGTCTGTCAAGCGACTTTTTATCCTCAGTATTAATATTTTTATTAGAAAGGGGGATATTATACTTAGGTGGATCAGTATGATTTGTTCGGTCAGTCTGCGAGAATTAGGTCAGTAAAAAAAGTCTAGAGATGACTCATCTTCTATACATAAATTAGTTAATTATACAATACACTTAAATTGATAATGGCATGTTACTTGTTTTCAACCATTGCACACAATTGGTTGAAATTAACGCTGTTTTAATTGATTTTTATTGTTCAGATGAAATGTGTGCAATTATTTGAGTGTAGCGGGAGTTAATTACAGAAAATTCTAGATATTGTCTGTATAAGTTGGTGGGTACTGCTTTGACATGGGCATCTTAATATCTAATCAAGATAAAAAAAATCATATTTATCCTACAGACTGGTTAGTAAACTGAAACCTCAGCACCCCATTAATAAATTTTTCGAATATACTAGTATTAGGCTACTTAATACTAGCAGCCATGAGAGGTGAATAGCGCCATCACAGGTTAACCCTATGAACTGACCTAGCTACCAGGCTGCGGTGTTTAACCCATGTTGTCCTCGAAAGAAGCTATTCACATTTTTTCACATTCATTAGTTCGACATACTCGCATAGACACAGAGTAAATAATATAAACCTACAGTATAAACGTACAGACGAACAGCTTTCATAGAACGATCCTTTTGTTAGGGTGGTCCCAGTATTCCTATTCAGTCCTATTGCTGTGTACGCTATAGGACATTTGTGGACATGCATACATTCACCATATACTTGTAGTTGTGCAATCAAATTGAGATCTTACTATGTTGTTGCTTATCTGTTCCCCTTTAATCTGTGCCATCGAGCTGCAATCTATGTATTGGTTTAGAATTTGTAATATGCATTTCCAAATTTCTCTAGCATATTTAGAATAATTCTATTTTTTGTCAAAACTCGAAAGTCCTGTTCGATAACACAATCAATAACCTTACTTAGAAAATGTCAGGACAGGTTTCATAGCTATAAATGCGCAATAGTTTTCTTTAAATAAATTCAAAACTGTTGTCCGATTTTGCTCAAAATCAAGACCCTAAAGAGTTTTTAGCACAACTCAGCATGGACTTACAAGTTTCTATTTCTTATAGTTTAAAATTCCAAGGGGACCAACTTATCACTATCAACCACTTTGGAGGCCCATGGACTCGAAAATGGCTGACTTTGTAAAAAAATCATGTACTAAACTTTGGCTTTATTTAAAAAAATCCTTGTGGGAAGATGGGAAGCCCCAAAGGGAGATCTCCGACCGAGCGAGGTGCTATGCTCGGTCAGGCCGAAGCCCACTTGTATGAATTTCAGATGTCGTATATATAGTGCCGATCTTAGAAAACTTCGGTAGCGCGATTCAGGATTGTGGCGCTAATTGGTCCGCCACATCCTATTCGACAACACCCCACGCGATGGTGAAGAATGAAAAAATATTTGTTATCTCCACAAACATATTGTCCATACAATCCATCTCTCTCAGCTCTCCATATAGCAACCCCTAAAATATAAAAATATTATTATTTTATAAAGCCAAATCAGAAATATATAAATTCGTTCATAATTATAGAAGCTAGAAAGGCGGACGGACAGACAGACAAACAGGCAGATAGAGAGACGGACGGACGGACAGAGCGAAACTATAAAGATTCATTGAGTATTACGGAACCCTTAAAATTGCAAACCTTGAATTACTTCTTTGTTTGAAAATGTGCTAATCAAGGATAATATTATAGTTACGAATCTAGCTACGCAGGTGGTAACTAAAAAGTATTGAAACGAAATTGTTGATTTAGCTAATGATAAATCGATGTGGTATCTAAAGCTGCCATTATGTTAGTAATCCGTCTATTAAGATATGTCAGTTATATAATTTTGCACCGATAGGTTAGCTCACGTCATATGGATCACGTTGGTTGAAACGCCTTAGCTTCGTCGTCCACTAAGAAGCCTTTAAACAACTTTCGGCCGAATACTGGAACGTTAATAAAGATTAAAGTGGAGTCATTTTAATAGGTAACATTTTACAATTCATCAAAAATCAACAACGTAACCTTGTAACGGCGAGCATAAAATAATATATTTTTTCGTTTTGTTAGAACTGCACAATTGCTTAACTTTTTTCAATTACGATTGCATATTTATTGTAATAATGACCGATACGAGTAATTTTACGATTTTCTTTCACTAATAAACCATTCTAAACATAATAAACAATTTCCGATCTAAAGAACTGAACGTCGTTACAATGTTGCGTCAGTTAACCCTTTTCTTTTTAAACTCTAGGGATGTTACTTAATAAACCAATTGACAGTAATTGCAGACTACTAAAAAGACTTGTTGTTATTGTTTATCACGGTTGAGGAAAAAGCGGTATCTCTGACGCATCGACCTTATGCATCGGTAGACTTTTGTTGATGCTGCCCAACATAACCCCGAAAATGTGGATAAAACTGCGCGCAAAACAGGTTTCCGTGTGATTCGAGGACATAACAACAATGAAGTTACAACCGAGCGCGCTTACTCTGAGCAGAAAATTCTATACACAATCTATACGTTGTGTGTTTTATGTGTCACGCAGTACGCTTTTAAACTATTCATTGCTTGCATTATATACAGTTAGAAACACAGCTTCACTCTATAACATGCAGTATAGGCTCTCCTAGGCATGTAAAGTCTTGGAACAATCCAGATAAACGTAGGTACGGTTGCCGACCAATGTAACACGTTTGGACCTTATTGCCATAGTAATAAGATGGAAAAGTAGTACACCGGATCTGTAGGCGACCGTCAACTAGAAACCAGCGAATGATAATAATGTTTAGGCGGTACTGAGTACAGTGTTAATTTTCTTGACGACGATACTATGTTGATCTTAATATTAAATAAAAGAGTTCAATGAGGCCTATTAAAAATGAAAGACCTGATAAGCATAATATAATCAGTAATTATAAGTACTCTATAATTACACTCGTCTGCTGCCAATTTATTTTGGCAGTCACCAGCACAACAACATTCAGTCCCTTTGTTCTGTTGTTAACCAACTTGCAAAGGCGGTAGTCCTTTTTACTTGTTATGGAGATTGTGGACTTAGAAGATCTCGTTCTTCCATTCCAGAAGCTGCAAATGTGTGGAACCGAGGAGGAGATGAGGGAGGTGGCTGGCAGAATCTGCAGGAACTACTTACATGGCGCCTGGAAATGCGTGGACCCCAAGGACTTGGATTTTAGACGTATCAGGTGAGATAATATCTTGCTGAACCATTCTCTTTGGAGGGATTGTTGGTTTCATCTTCTTCTCTTCTTATATTATAAAATGGATTGTAATGTCTCGCTAAAACTCGAGAACGGCAACGTACCGCTTTGCCTAATTTTGGTCTTGAAATAACTGTGGAAGCTCAAGGATGTTGAGAAATATTGAAAAAATTGCTGGAAAAATTCAAATATACTTTATTGTGCAAAAGAACAATTAATAGCAAACATTGTTGGGAAAAATTACATTACATTATAATGATTTTTATAATGACATGCACACAAAGGCGGCGGCGGATAATACTATAGTAATTGAAATTTTCTATACTTACTGTTCACAATTGTTCACTGTATTCGATTTGTTACTTGACTGTCAAATATTTATAGCTGCGTTCAGTTTATCTGGTTTATTTCTAAAGAAATCGGCCGGCCCCAGTAGTGTTCGATGTAGGACGTAGGTGTTTGTCGTTACTTGTTGTAGCCCTACTTACTTATTTATTCATGTTCATAGTTAGGACAGCTAGCAGCTAGCAGCTAGCTGCGACTCTAATAATAAACGCAGCGTTGTCATGATCTGTATTCTGTATTATTTGGACCCAAATCTTACCTTATTTTGATGATCGATCCTAGGTCCTAGAAATGACAGGAGTTCAATAAGTTCTCGGAAAACTCTTGTTTATGTTACTGCATGGTCACGATATAAAATGTTTCGTGTTGCCTTTACAAGGCTGACCCTTGCAAAATACCGAGAACAGTTTCGACCATTGGCATGCGGCGCCACTTCGAATCCTTCAGCTTGCGGATGTTTTGAGTACTTATGAGTCGGAACACACTATACCTGCATCGCGTACTCCCGAAGGCCTTAAGTCTTAACCCGTTATACCTCAGCCGGTTTTATGATGTTTTGCAAAAGTTTTGGAGTCTCGAGAGTTTGCCATACAATCAAAATATCCTGTCAATCCTTATGTAGGTAGGTACCTATAATAGTATATTCGCGTTAAGTTTCCAGTGAAACGTCAGTGCATATTATGTGAAAATTGACCAATGCCGGATAATCCGTGTTCACATTAACTAATTAAAGTGAGCCATTTTGACATTAACGCGAATAGATAGTCTATAAGCAATAAACATATAATGTTGATCCCAATTTTAAAAACCTGAAAAGTATTTTTGCGTGACAGATTGTCTGATAAGCAATAAACATATAATGTTGATCGCAATAAAAACCTGAAAAGTATTTTTGCGTGTCCGATTGTCTGATACAACATTGATTTTAAGGGATCAAGCGTGCCTGATACCAGACTAAAATACGATAAAAATGAAGTACCCAAGTGTACTTCAGTACCCAGGATCTTCCGTCAACATGCCCAATGTCATACTTTAATAGGTTTCTTGAACTGCTTTTAATTACATTACATTGAAGTGTACATGATAGACAAAAACATAATGTAAAATATGTATGAAATGTCACACAGGATCTTCATTTGTTCCAGTCCTTTAGACTTTATTTCTACTCTGTTTAGATCCAATTTGATCTTAACGTAATTAAAAGATGAAATTCGACTAAATTAATGTGTCATGGTATTTCTTCATTGCGCGGTAGATAAGTGACATTTACATTGTAGCATCATAGTGTTCCATTGTTTATTCCTGTGTCTTTTGCCTACGTTTATTGTTTAGATTAAATTGAATATTATAAAAGTAATCTGAGTAATATAAACGAGATAATATATATTATATACATCTAATATAATCACCATTTTACACTACTTTGTTAATAGCAAAGGAACATTTTTTGTACATCAGTCCTGATTATCATAATATTTCAACGCCTATTGAACGTCTATTAACATGAAGAAGTTGAACTTGCAAGACCACCTTACGTCCGAATATCGATTCAGTCTGCCGCCCCACCCGTCTACATAGAGAGTTCTATTATTAACTCCCCGGTTGATTATTATGCTCAGATCGCCAACATTTACGTTTCGTTGTCCAGTACAACTTGTTTAAATAAGAAAGGGACTTGAACAAAATACCGTATGGGACGTGTTTCAATTTGTTTTATGTTGTCATTAAACCTGCTACACATGTAACGTTTTATCGTAGCGATTAAACTGTGCAAACCGAGCTGTGGAGATTGATCTATGGTGATTGGTGTGCATGTCAAATTGTCAACGACGAACGATAATAATTTGCAGCGATTAACGTTGAAATTATCGAACGTACACGTGCTCGATAAATCTACACAACTCGGTTTGCATCGTTTAATCGCTACGATAAAAAGGTTACGTGTGTAGCTGGCCTTAGTCTGACGGCTGAATAACCACTTCACTTCTTAGGGCGAGCGCTCACTTGGGACACGTCACACGACAGACTTATGACAGTTTTGTCTCACGTAGACAAGCCTGTCTTACAGACTAGAACACCCACAGTTTTAAAACGCGTGTCGCTGGACAGTTTTGTCTATAAGACGTTTTGTGTGCGCATCTTCATATGTTTTGTAATGCGATATGCAATGACTAGGAAAGCATGTGACAAAAGAGGATCTTGATTTAAGTAGCGTTAAATTATTTGGCCGGGACAACCCTGTCTTTATTCCAACGAGTTGTGTCACTATCAATGATCACCATGATGATGTCAACAAAGATCAGACAACGCAGGCGAGACTTAGTCATGGCAGACAATGTTTAAACACGAGGATAATGCAATGTGTTTGTAAACAACAAATTGGCGTCGACACACGTAACAAAATTTCACTACGAGTGTTTGAATTAATTTGTATAATTCACGCATAATCGAAACTGGTTTTCGCAACGTTTGTTTTTTTGACATTTGAAATGAATACAACGTTCTGTCAACAGTACCTAATGCAATCAGCTTTACTGAGAAGTTGTAAAATGTAATACTCAATAAAATACAAACCTTGAAGAGCTGGCTCAGTTCATAGCAGATAGCGGTTTGTCTAAGGCAGAAAATGCTTCAGCTGGAAACAAAAAATGTCTATGACTTCATCCTCTCGCGTATTGTTTTTTTTTTAACTAATCAGCTTTACTGAAAAGTTGTAAAATGTAATACTCAATAAAATACAAAACTTGAAGAGCTGGCTCAGTTCATAGCAGATAGCGGTTTGTCTAAGGCAGAAAATGCTTCAGCTGGAAACAAAAAATGTCTATGACTTCATCCTCTCGCGTATTGTTTTTTTTTTAACTAATCAGCTTTACTGAGAAGTTGTAAAATGTAATACTCAATAAAATACAAAACTTGAAGAGCTGGCTCAGTTCATAGCAGATAGCGGTTTGTCTAAGGCAGAAAATGCTTCAGCTGGAAACAAAAAATGTCTATGACTTCATCCTCTCGCGTATTGTTTTTTTTTAACTAATCAGCTTTACTGAGAAGTTGTAAAATGTAATACTCAATAAAATACAAAACTTGAAGAGCTGGCTCAGTTCATAGCAGATAGCGGTTTGTCTAAGGCAGAAAATGCTTCAGCTGGAAACAAAAAATGTCTATGACTTCATCCTCTCGCGTATTGTTTTTTTTTTTAAACTAATCAGCTTTACTGAGAAGTTGTAAAATGTAATACTCAATAAAATACAAAACTTGAAGAGCTGGCTCAGTTCATAGCAGATAGCGGTTTGTCTAAAGCAGAAAATGCTTCAGCTGGAAACAAAAAATGTCTATGACTTCATCCTCTCGCGTATTGTTTTTTTTTAAACTTCTGATTATTAACTATCATAATATGGATAATTTGGAGATTGTTTAGTTTTAATCTCTTTGAGAACCAAATCTAAATCAAATCAAATCAAAAAAAAATTATTCAAAATTGGTATTTTTAAATACTCTTTTTGAACGTCGATACTACGTGATGCCTACCACCGGTTCGAGAACTAACCCAGCGAGAAGAGCCGGCAAGAAACTCGTCTGGGGCCATCTTTTACCAAAAAGATGGAAAATTATTCTTTTAAAATCAAAATTATTACAATGTTTACTTATGTCTATGTAACAAATAATAAGATAAGATAAGGAGCCACCTTATTCCCAAGGTGTGCCGTCTTGAATAAAGTCATTAATTTTATAATACGCTTTGGCACACAAACGTTCTTTAACTACTTTTTTAAACTTATTAATGGGAAAGTTTTGAACCTTTTCTGGGATTATATTGTATAAGCGTATACATTGGCCTTTAAAGGATTTACTAACTTTGCTTAGTCTGAACACTGGCATATCTAACTTGTTCTTATTTCTAGTGTTTACACAATGATTATCACATTTCTTTTTGAAGTTGTTTAGATTCTTTCTTACATATAACACATTTTCCAAAATGTATTGAGATGCGACGGTCAGAACTTTTATTTCTTTAAACTTTTCCCTTAGAGATTCAAAAGTCGACATCTTATAAATAGAACGTATAGCACGTTTCTGCAGCACAAATATTGTATTAATGTCCGCAGCGTTTCCCCACAAGAGGATGCCGTACGACATTATGCTATGAAAATAGCTAAAGTAAACTAATCGCGCGGTCTCTATGTCGGTAATTTCTCTAATTTTTTTAACAGCGTATGCTGCAGAACTCAGCTTATCTGCCAATTTAGCAATATGTGGTCCCCACTGTAACTTACTATCTAATGTTATACCTAGAAATACAGTGGTGTCTACTAATTTCATTTTCTCATTATTTAATAGTATATTGGTTTGTGCCTGCGTAACATTTGGCAAGCTGAACTTTAAACATTTTGTTTTATTAGAATTCAACAGTAAATAATTAGCATTAAACCAATGTACTATTTTTGAGAGAGCACTATTTACCTCGTCATTGTTAGATTGTCGTCGCTTCACATTAAAAATTAGTGAAGTGTCATCAGCAAAAAGTACTATCTCATGCTTATCATTAACTAGATAAGGTAGATCATTTATATAGATGAGAAATAGAAAAGGGCCCAAAATAGACCCCTGTGGTACTCCTAGTTTAATTTTAGTACCATTAGACCTTTTGGAATTAACTTCTACAGTCTGTGTTCTATTTATTAGATAAGAGCTTAGAAGCTTTAGTGCCGTGCCCCTTAATGAAAATGATTCTTAAACGAAAATAAATTAAGCCTTTGCCTAACTTGCATAAGTATTTTTTAAATTATACTGAGGCATATGAGACTCATGATGGAATCGCTTAATCCCATAACAATCGGCACACGACAGGTGTATAAAATCTATTCGATTTTAAAAGACAAGAACACGTTTTGTGAGAGTTTTTGTTCTCGCCTTTTGTGCGAAAGCTGTCGACGGTGACTGTAATTTTTTGCAAATTAACTACCGAATAGGGAAACTGTTTTGTGTCAAATGGCGTTATGTAACAAAAACACGACTTATACAGTTTGGTCACGTTTTGAACAGCCTAATTTCAAAGCCCGGTTTCTAAAAAATTACATAAACTCTATAATCTAGATAAATTAAGTTTATCTAGCGCTGAGGCCCAAAATATCCATCTAGTGGACACAAGACGAATCTTTTTGAAATTCGAGAATAAAATTATTTTATTTTGCTATGTTTAATTAAAAAAAACATTTGTTACTTTGGGAGAGTAATGGAGTATTTTAACTACGAAAAATAATAGTTTTCTTTACTTTAAAGTTATTTTATTTCTCTGTAAGCGCCATCTATGTCAATCACGAGTTACGGAATCGAATGAATGCACCACATCAGTGACGTGGGGTTCCTATAACTCCATTCCTATCAGCTCCACTTACCACTTACCGTTTGAAGACCCTCATCGAAATCCCTACCTGTTATACAGGCTGGGGCTTCCCATTGAAGGAGAATCAGCCTTCGCCACTGCATCACATTGGTCAGTTAGTTAAACTAAGTTTATATATTGTCACTTTTTTATTCAGAAACAAGTTATCAAATCAATAGCGCTAATAAATAGTTAATCTAACAATAAATTCACCTCAGAAACCGGGCATTAGTGGGTGAAACCCAGTTTGCTTATTCACGACCAAGTCCGGGACCGCGTAAGTCTTAACATAGTTATCTCATAAGTCAGAGCTCTGAATGTTTTTATAAATTGTTTTTGGTATTATTTTGTACATAAATTACGGATCCGGGATCTATGTTATGCAAAAAGTTTTTTAACATATAAGTTATTCTGATTATTCTAAAGTTGGTTGTTTCACTGGGAATACATGACATGACTATTAATTTCTTAGCTCTTTTTGTAAAGAGTCGAACGCGTTCGCGCGCTCCTACGTTGTATGTACTTCTAACTACTATAGTTTTAAATGTTTTGACAATAACTTCCAATTTCCAAGCAGTTTCTAACGTTTTTTTCTTCTTACAGTGGTGGTCTCTCAAACTTCCTATACTACGTGGCTCTACCTTCGGACGTGCAGTCCAAGCTGAGCTACCAGCGCGACTCCAGCCCGGAGTCGGAGCCGGAGACCAAGCTGCGGAAGCCGCTGCTCAGCTCACAGTCCTTCTGCATGGATGAGCCCAGGAAGGTAATACGTCCTGGTCTTAGATCAAGGTGGTTTTAGTAAAGTAACTAATTAAATATACAAATAATCGAAGTAGTAAACAGATACACTTTTTTTTAATACGATCGACGCACGATGTAAGTTCATTTTTTTTTGTTATACATGCGTTTTTGTTATATTAAAACAAATTTTAATATAGGTAACATTTTCAAGGTCTGGGTCTGGATAAACTCTATCAGAGTTTCAGATCAAATAAGAAAAAGGCCAATTTTACTTTACTTCAATTTTATTTTAACGAGTACGTTAAAATGCTGCCACCATAATACAATACGCTTACACGAAATGATTTTGAAACTTAATTCTCATTCACAGTAAACTGTTGTTATCAATGCATTTATCTTTGAATAGTGACCATGATCCATGAATCTGTACATATATAACTCAATCTGATTCATGTGTGCGTAATGTTTGTTAAATAATGTTTATTTAATATGGCCTATGTCACGGATGAGGAAACGAAAGACAAGTGCGAAAAAGCACAAAAACTCGGTGTTCATTATAATGATATATGAAATTGTATTTTATTGCAAAAAAATGAGATCATGATGAACCTACATACCAGCCAAACAAAAGATTGCGAATGTTTACTTTTGTGTAGAATCCTACTACTTAGTTTGAATTAGTTTATTTTTTAACACTTTATGCCCGATTAGAGTATACAATTACCGAGGGATAGATAGGTTTATCTTAGGGATGGATAGGTATCTTCCCGAACGAATACATTATCTAGTAGACTATACCTACATTAGCAATCGACAGATTGCTGTTTACTTGCTGTTATTTATTGCCAAAATATCGATAAGTGTGACGAGATTAATTTTCCATTGGCCTATATCCACATGATAATATGTGCGCGTCAGACGCTATCGGCCTATGTAAACAATACTCTGAAGTAATATAATATCTGTTATCTATGTATTGTCAAAGAATGTGAATATTTTGTTCTGCGCAGTCTTGACTTACGTCGTCTATAATGGTTTGTATTCGTGTATTTACAACAAAGACTATCGTTTTCTATGGACTCGATATCGGCGGGTCACGGCAGTTCTATCGGATTATTTCGTGTTTTACCCCTAGAGTCTCCACCGTCGACCTTGTAACAACGTTAAGGAAGGGGGTTGAACACTGAACACGAAATAATCCGTTGTATATCCGTTACTTGTATATCTCCATTTTTTTTAAATGTTTGAAACGTTTTAACCGGGTACGTTTCATGACTGGTCATCGGCCGTGGGCTGATAAGGGTACGTGCGCCTGACACCGGCGCTAACCAGAAACACTGATAGTAACAACCATCCGTGTATTTGTAGATTTTTACATACACTTAGTTTTTAATTTAGAAAATATTCCAACATGGTTCAGAAGGAAATCGATTTTATAAATATGTTAGTTGTTAAATACAAAATGAATATTATAAATAAATAAATACTTAGTTGTAGTGTAGTAATGGTAGACGCTGAGACTCGCATCGTGGGAACTTGTGTCGACAGAATAGTCAATAGTCCAGATAACTGATAGCTGGTAAATAAATATTTGTTTAAACCTACTTGTATCAGTGCACTATTGTTAATACCGTCTTGCATCAGTCACAATTCACTTGTTTGGTATATTAAATATACCTACTAATATCATAATATTATGCCTGCGGCTCCGTCCGTGTAATATCCCACGGAAACACTGTACCCTTTTTTAAATAAAAATGTAGCCTATGTGTTCATTCAAGCCTAAACTACTACCATACCAAATAAAAAAAGAGTAACAAACATTTATCCTGACGAACTTTTAGATTTATAATAAAAGTGGTAGAACGATAGAGCAAAAGACAGTATTCTGTGATGTTTAACTACATAGAAAATGACTAGTTACAGTGACCGGCAAAACACGCACATCAACTTTTGAAAATAGATACTTGGTTAGTGTCGTCTTTGGACAGAGATGATGCTCATTTCTGTCCAAAAAATGTTTCACGGAGATGATGGTCTACTTGCTTCGCAGTGTGTGGCAAATTTTTCTAGTTTACTATACATTGCTAGTTATCCTAAGGTGCTGCTCCGCATCTACGGGCAGGTGCACGGCGAGCGCGCGATGGACGCGATCGTGACGGAGTCGGTGATATTCACGCTGCTGTCGGAGCGCCGGCTCGGGCCCAAGCTGCACGGCGTGTTCTCAGGTGGCCGCATTGAGCAGTATATACCGGTGAGTACTAAGAAATATGTTCAAATCCCATGTCATCTAAACGGAGACATAAACATAAAATTCGACAAAATTAATGTGTTATGTCGGGACTATATATGATCCGGAATCCGGAAGGCCGGGGAAAATTCAGCGCACTGAAATTAGTACTCTACGCATATCCAATAGTGTTAAAAATGGAGGTGTCGATCTGTCATATATGACATTGATATTTGACTCGACACTTGTGTGTTCGATTTTTAACTGTATTGTATTACCGCAGAGTTCTATTTTCAATGCTCTAAATTGTCCCGGATTCCGGAACATTCCTAACCTTATTTTAGTTCTTCATTGCACGGTACATAAGTGAAAGGTAGCATTAAAGTGCCCTATTCTTGTTGTTTGAATGGAGTTATCTAGACATTTTATCCTCCATTTGCAGTAAACAAGAATGTGCACCTTTCAAAAATCGTCAAGCAAAAAATGTATGCCCTTAAATAGCTGTACTTTCAGCGACAGTTTTCGGCAAGCACCGTTCTATATTATGTTCTTCGTTGCTTAAGGTACACACTACACGGAAGGAATTACGCTCTTTTAACAAATTTTTTTCACAGATAGATATTTTTTTAATTTTCGACATTGATGCCCGTGTCGTTTTTTTTAATTATTCCAAAAATTGACCTAAAAATCCTAACCCTATCTGCCCTCAGGCCCGTCCCCTCCTAGCCCGCGAGCTGATGGAGCCGGCCCTCTCCATGAAGATCGCGGAGAAGATGGCGGCCATCCACAGCATGGAGGTGCCGCTGTCGAAGGAGCCCAGCTGGCTGTGGAAGACCATGGGCAAGTGGCTCAAGACCGTGCAGAACGAGCGGTTCGCGCCCACCGCGCCACCGGGAAAGGTAAATTCCCGAACGACAGAGGTTAAAAACACCGGATGAGAATGAGGCTGGGACTATGTGACCCGGAATCCGGCGAGCCCGGGAAAATAGAACTCTGCGATAATGCAATAGAGTTGAAAATCGAAGTGTCGAGCTGTCATATTATATGACATCGACATTTGACTTGACATTTGTTTGGTGAATTTTCAGCTCTATTGTATTAGTGCCGAGTTCTATTTTCAGTGCTCCGAATTTTCCTCGGCCTTACGGATTCCCGACAGTATAGTCCCGGGCTCAATGCATTGCTGGACTTAGAGGAAAACGTCAATGATTATTTCAATTCTAGTGTCCGTCTAAAGGCTTATGAAAAGAGAGAAAAAGTACCTACTTTCTGGGAAAGACAGGAGTTCCGGACAAACCTTAGTGGTTTATGGAGAGTACTATTTCAATTAATGCATGTTTCTTTATGAAAATGAATAAAACACATAAATAGCTTGTGAAAACTTATACATTTGCATAAACTCTAATTAGAATGAAGATTAATTATTATCTAGACATAATAGCAAAAACAAGAAACTACAAATTAAATTTATCAATATTATAACTGACTGTTGATTGGATGTTTTTTAATGTGATTGTTTTACTATTTATTTTAGAACGAGCAGGAGCAGGAGGTTATCAGGAAGTTGAAAGCGGTGGACTTCGACAAGGAGATTGAGTGGCTAAAAAAGTTCCTGGCGTCTGTCGATTCGCCGGTCGTCTTCTGTCATAATGACATGCAAAAAGGTAAGCGAGTGGACCACTTGTTTTGTTTCAATAACTACTTATTATATTAGAAAAATACTTATTATTATTTATGATGCATAATATAAACAGACTTTTAAGAGGTTACAACATAACTGTTTTACGTCCGAAATTAATAACGTATCTAAAATCTTAGATTGACTTCAATCTAAGATTCTCAACAAAAAAAACGTAAATTGCCATGAAGTTATTAGAAGCCTAGGATCGTTGAAATTTATTGAAATCTAGATCTCAGATAGCTAAAATGAGATTAATGTTGATTATTAATTTCGGGCGTTAGCCAGTAAGCCCATAAACCCGCCAAGTGAGTGTCGGATTCGCGCACGCAGGTGCCCAAAGAGTACGAACCCCAAAAAAGCATCTCATTTTTATATTTATTTATTTCCAAGAAATTTGTTGCAAGGTCTTACAATAATTTATTTTGGATCAAAATGTCTGCCTCCTGGGCGTGTAAATATTGTTATTTTAAAATATAGTGCATGCTAAATTATGAATTAATATTACATTGTTAAAAAAAAATATTACATTTAAAAGTACAATTACAAATGAAATCAAGTCCAGAACTATTATTTTTCCAATACAAAACAATAATAATATAAATTCATCATGTCAATAACAAAATTAATCAATAAAAAGTCGGATAATAAAATAATAACATAATTAAAAGAGAAACTAATGTCGAAATAAATATTTAGTCAGAGTAATTTAGTTCATTACATTACTTAATTCTATAAACACACTATCTAAAATAATAAATTTATAAATTCATAATGTCACTTAAATAATTAAACAATAACATTAAATAATAACTTGATTAAAATAGAAGTGTCATGTCTAAAAAATATAAATATATTTATTATTTACAAACCAGATGTCAAAATAAATTATTTAGTTAAAACAATATCTTAACTCGAATTATATTTTTATTTTTTATTATTCTTGATTTATTATTATTAATTCTTATTTAAAAGGAATCTAGCTAACAAATTTATAAATAATTTTACGCTTTATCAAAGAATTTAATAAATGTCAAAAAATCATAATACTAATACGAATGTCATTTTTAATTATTTTAAAAGTTTTTGAACTCTTATGAACGTCATAAGCGTTTATGGTTAACGAAATTAAAGGCTTTACTTAAATCGACAAAAACAGCAGCCACAGATAATCCTTGATCAATCGCTTGCGTTATTTGCTTTACTATTTAAAACAGGCTAGCGTTGTCGAGCTACTTTTTGTGAACCCATATTGCTGTTTACAGAGTATGTTGTTAATATTAAAATAGTTTGCGACTTTAGCTTGCATTGCCTTCCAAATTGCAAGTCCCAAACGTGCTCTATTGGGTTCATATCCGGTGATCTCGCCGGCCACTCCATAACAGTGATATTCATATCATTAAGATAAGCTTGAGTTACCCGAGCGGTATGCGGCCGAGCATTATCCTGCATAAAAACAAAATCGTCACCGATATATGGAGCAAACTGTACGACATTTTGTTCTAAAACTTCTCTGATATAGCGGTCTGCAGTCAGACTCCCTCTGTCAATCCCTACCAAGTCTGTGCGAGCTCCCAAACAAATGCCCGCCCAAACCATTATTGATCCACCACCGTATGCAACTGTAGATTCAAAATTTGTCTGAATGTATCGTTCTCCTTTGCGTCTGTATATTCTTTGCCTGTCGTCAATTTGATTTTAGAGAATTCTGCACTCATCACTAAACAATACCTTACTCCATTAGTCTGCGTTCCAAAGTCGATGTTCCTGAGCAAAAGTTAACCTGTTTCTACGATGATTTACCTCGAGCCTTGGAGCCTTGGCGGGCACAAATGAACCCAAACCAGCTTCTTCGAACCTTCTTCGTACCGTACGCTCACTTACGGTTACACCCCGCACTGCTTCTAACTCATGTCGGGCTTGGACGGCCGTCAAACGGGGGTTCCTACGTACACGAAGCCGAATGAAACGATCATCCCTACTCGAAGTGCGACTTTTTCTGCCTTGTCCTGCTCTTCTCACATAAGTACCGGTCTCCCTGAATCGTTGGATACTGCGATGGATCGTTAAAACAGGTCGACGAAGATCTCTGGATATCACTCTGTAGGTTTGACCATTTCTTCGCATTTCGAGTGCCCTGGCAATCTTCGTTGGGGCTAAGTCAGGCATAATTCAGTACTCAACTCCAAAAAGATACGCGATTAAAAAAAAACTAACAAAAACAGTATTGCAATGAAATTTTAAATCAAACTCAGAAGGAAGAAATACTCGAAGTTCGCTCCAGATAATGTGTATTTGAATAAAATTAAAACATTGCATAAAATGTGATGTTCAGTTGTTTTCTTAATTTGAAAATATTTCTTTTTAAATTAAATGACGTATAAACCAGCTAGCAACCTTATATGATACTGATATCAAACCTTTATTTTATGTTCCGCTAAATATGCCGGTGTGTGTATAATATACGTTTTGAAGCAATGTTAAGCGGTAATCCATCACCTTCTTTTCCAGGCAATATCCTTCTTCTAGAGGATGAGCAAACCCCATCCGAGGATGACATCTCATCCGACTACGTGGGCAGCTTCGACGAGAAGAAGAGACAGTGTGTGTTAGCCCAGTTCGACGACACGAACACATCCGACAGCATCCTCAGTCACATGTCCGACAGCGGCGAGCCCAAATTAGTGCTCATAGACTTCGAGTACTGCGCCTACAACTACCGAGGCTTCGACATAGCCAACCACTTCCAGGAGTGGTTGTACGACTACACCAACCCGGAGCATCCATTCTACTATGAGAACCACGAGAATGGACCCACACTGGAGCAAAAGGTTTGTGATCCCCTTTGATAACTCATATCGGGCTCCTGGGCCATATACTATAGACAGAGCGGCCATTTTGAAAGATGGTGGAGCGAATTGAACTGAAGAAGAATGTGTGAATGTGAACGACTATTTATTTAAAGTTTAAAGATGGCTCAAATTCATTCACCTTCTAGTTTTAAATTTCATTCTTTTTTCAAGTAATTTTCATATATTTAAGCGATTTTGTATACACAATTTGCTCACTTACTTTAGCTTTATTTTAAAATTTTTAATTCGGAAATTCAATATAGTTTTATTTAATTTAGTTTTAAAAACTATCCAAAATCGCTTATCGTCATCCTTTCACAACTTTTTTTGAAGTTCCAGAAAATAATGAAGCTAAGCTCCATTTTGTTGACGAGGTTCGTAATTCACTGTCATATACAAAACCTTTTACAACGTTTAATACAATTAATAACAAACGACGACTATCATAAGACTGAACGGTAACTGACACGAAGATTTTTTTACCTCCATGATTGATTTTAAATGGTCTACTCTGTACTGTAGACAATTGACATTGTGCATATTGGAAATAATATTTGTTTTGTAAAAAAAAAAATAGATGAAAAACTGTTGTATGTATCTAAATAACTGACATTTTTAGAAGTCGCACTTCAGGAAAACTTATTTAATATTGTGGCATAATATGAAATATTTGTTAAACTATTATTATTCATCATTTTCTAAAAAAAAAACAAAATTATGTCTAAATGTAGAGCAGACGAAATAATGTCAATTGTCTATATAAAGTGACATGGTAGCATAGACAAAAAACTAATAGACAATGAGATTCATGCTCAATCATTTATATGTAAAACTTGTGTATTGTAAAAATTATACTTAAATTCAAAACGTTGGCCATTAGTTTCTACTCTATGCTTTATTATAATTTAGCTAAGATATCTGGCTGTGGGGGTTAATAATTTCTCATTTTTGTAATAAGGTATAATACGTAAGGCGTATCCATTGAATGCAAAAGAAGAACACAAATGTAGAGAGCCAGATATGTTAGAAAACTTATATAGATTATCTTTAAAAAAAAATCTGATAGTGAGGTACAAAAACCTTTAACCTTCACGAAAAAGCAAATTTAGAGAGGTTATTGGTTAATTAACATCATACACGAAAAATTAACTTTAAAAATAACAACATTAGATCAAGATTTATTTTAAATGGGGGCGCTATTTCGTGCCAATTTGGGTTGGGATGCGACCACCACTACGCAGCTTGTGTTTGTTTATGCTTGATTTTTAGCGCACGCGGTGATCCCAAATAAAATGGCTACCGGAAGTTGCGTGTTCCTCGACCGGAAATGTCTCTGGCCGCGGGCGGTAATTAGGGATGACAAAATGGCGGCATGCCAAGTAAATGTACCTACAATAAGGAAATGAGTTATTTTTTTAATTTTCTTATTAATGTTTTTTTTTTGTTAATTAATCAGCATCAAGAAATAATGTTATATAGTAAATACTACTAACTACGACCAACTGACCGACGACTTCTTATATTAAAAAATACAAAAACATCTTTGTTTTCGTTTTATGCAACGTAAAAAATAATGTTCAATTTAAAATGTTCCTAATGCATGTCAAAATTGTTTGCCATCTTGTGTACTCCGAGTACACAATGGTTCCCAAAAAAAAAAAAAGTAACCCGCCAGGGAGTTATTGTTTGATGCTGGTTTACTATCCAACATTGTTTATCATTTTTTATTTAAAAATCAATTCACTAGGTACTTTAGGTTTTTGTTATCTATAAAACAATGATGGATAGTAGTAGAGTTTAAGATACAATTTATATTTACAAAAATTTGAAATACTACAAAATAATTATTGTCCAGCGATAAATGAGAATTTCTTAAAAAATTAATGATTTGAAAACCTATAGAAACTCATGTTGTCTCTAAATTTATAAAGGCTTTTGTAAATGGAATTCTTTGAGAAAAAAATATTTGGAACGCTATTTACATTTTTAGATAACAATGCCAACTTATTTAAATTAAAATGATAACTGCATCAATGATTATTTGAATAATTAAAACTTAATTTTTACTAAGCAAAATATAAATTATATGTCTGACAAAAATATTCGAAGTTACAGTTTGCAATTAATCAAAAGTGTACCCCGTATCCACCCCTGAAGAATTAACTCTGTTTTAGATGTGTGAAGCCCAGCCAATTACATCTTCATGTATTATATTTCCTAATTTGTTTTTTAGGAGATCTTCATCAAGGAGTACCTGAAACATTACAGCGCCAACCTCTCCGAAGAGAAAGAGTTCCAGGAACCCGATATTGATGAAGTCAATAAACTATTGACAGAGGTGGAGGCGTTCGCGCTGGCCAGCCACCTGCTGTGGACGCTGTGGTCTGTAGTCAACGCCTCCAAGAGCAAGATTCCTTTCGGATACTGGGTAAGCTTTAGACATAATATTTGAGTTCTAGATAAGCACAAGACAAAAGTAAATGTTTCAACACCTGAATTTTCACTATGTCATAAAACAACATATTTATACAATTTTCTGTATTAAAATAGCTTAATTCAAACACAAACTACAGTTTGAAGTTGTTTTAAAACACAGGTGAAAATTCAGGTGTTTAAATCTTATTTTTGTAGACGCATTATAGATTCTCTGATTTTTAATCTCAGTAAAGTTCAGGCAACAAAAGTCAGTGTTACTGACTTTTTCGATAAACTTTACCACTCCATGCTTCTTTGTAAGTTGGAAGAGACGTAATGATTTTTGGCGGTCAATTTGCTGACTGAATTTACCGATTAAAAGTCGCTGAGGCTAACAGTAAAAAAGTAGCTGAGGTTAACAGTAATAACTTGTAACTTTTACTATTTACAGGAGTACGCGCTGTCGAGGCTGGAGACGTACCTCGGTCTGAAGCAGGAGGTGATCAAAAAGGACAAATTCGGCTACCCACAGAAGAGGAAAATCTGTGAAGTCGACATATGAGAGGTTTGTGATTCGCTCGCAGCAGTATAACCTGTCCAGATCGTGGGACCATAGACTACTGTGGCGATACGCCCGAGCTCAGGAAAAGTGTTTCTATTTCGAATACGACGTATTTTCAACTGTTTCTAAGGACTGCTTAAAATTAATTACATGTGAGAAGATATTTGGGTAACCAGGATGGTTCAAAATTCCTGGTCAATAATTAAGTTTATACAGGCTGTTAAGGTTTCGAATACTTTATTTAAAAATGTACATAAATAATGTTATATGAATTTATTTGTATTGTACTTTCCTGATGACATTACTATGAATCAAATAATGTTCCACCTATTTAAACTAGTATTGGTCAAATGCATGTATACAATTATTGCTTGTACAATTATTAATTGCATGTATGCAATTAAAAAATATTTCAATCCGTATGATACTGACCTTCATCATAAAATAACACATTTCACTGAAGTAGACATATTGTCATAATGTAAACCGCACAAACCAGTAATATTACCAGCGTAGTCTCCGAAATATTATCGGCGACAAAGTATTAAAACATATCGGCACCTACTCCAGATTGTGCCTTGTGATTTGATGAAAGTGACAAAATTAAGAATGTACGCAAATTTAAACCTGTAAATACGTAGTATTCATATACGAGACGATTGTATAGATAGTCTTTTAATTGACCTCAAGGTGGCGTAGCCAAAGCTGATGTGTTAAATGACTGAATTTGTCACTTCATCTGACGGATAGTCAGGAAGTGAGGCCAGGCGCAAACGGGCTACCGGTGACCGCAATCGATCGCCATCGCTAAACAATAGGGATGTTGCCTAGTGTCCAATATCACATTTTTACAAATTAAAAATTATTGGATAGAGATACGTAAATCTACTAGAAATAGTTACTTAGGTTGACGCGATTGAAAATTATGAGCAAATGAAAAATATTGCCCGTCTCGTTGTGTTGTCATTGTGACGTCACAATCTGTTATCGCCATACATTGTTTATGAAAATTGTATGGTGATTTACAGACCGATAAGAACCGATATAATTATTACTCGTTTTCTCTCTTCTTACAAATTTAAATTGTTAATACTTTTGCTATTTTTTAAGATTAAAAAAATGGGTTTCATATTGTAAAGGCAACATGCCTCTACTGTCCTACTAGACATACTAGACATTTACGACTAGATTCACAATGCGGTGACCGCGGGAACTGAAGATGTATGAAGTATAGCGGTGGCGACCGGTCGCAACCGTCGGTAGTCCGTTAGCGCCACAGTTGTGCGGCGGCCAAGATCTGACGTAGATAGTTCGGGATGTGATACCGGTTCGTCCTCTGTATACAGTACATTCCCCGGGGAAATTGTTTATGCATTTAGCACTAGTACTTATTGTAGAATAACCCTTGATACTTTCAAAGATAAGTTGATGACCAAATTTTTGTAATTTGTAAATTCTAACCTAAAATGATAGGGAAAGTTATAAAACAATTTTCCAAGTATTATTCGTTGTGCTTTAGTCAAAGGCTATGTAGACATCGAAATCGACTTAGCAACGTTCTTTATGCTCTGTGTATAGTGTAGAGTTCAGCGCTAGTCGTAACATCGATTCTCTCGCGACGACTCGCAATTTGAGCCCCGAAGTCGCTATTATTATCTTTCATTAGTTTCGCATATTTTATAGAAAATTGGGCTCGACGCCGCCCCTGTGGCATACCCAGGTGACTCACAATCTACTGATATAAGTGTCAGATAGCTTATTTGCATGTTTTATCTGTGTCGCTCAGTATAAAGTAAACAAAACTTCCGTATAAGCTATCAGACACTAATTACAAAATTGTTAAACAGGCACAAAACTTTTAGTAATTTTTAGACTTTTGGACTGAGAAAAATATAAAAAAGAAAATGTTGGGATTCCGTAGAAGGATGAAAGCGACCTATAGAAGGCTTCATCCTGAGTCTGTGATTACTCCATATAATCTGTACCTAGATCAGTGAACATACTAATAGCGATCTCTCGGCTCGCTTCGTTGTAAGTGTACAAAGTAAGTTTAAGTACTTATATTGTGTTGTGATATGTTATTGTTATATTAATCATTTATATTTAGTTATATTGAAATATATAATAAAAATATTTATTATTTATCTACCTCACCTGTTGAATTTATAAGCAAATGACGTTATCGTATTTTTTTTTTAAAGTTTGCTAGGCAAATCAATGTAGTAACTTATTAAAGTAATATAAATAAAGAATAACATGTACACGACATATTTATTAAAAACAAGAATAATTTATATTTACACAAAGAAAATTAATTTAACAACTTGGACATAGTCACTCCTTACAACAGAATTAACTAAAACCAATACACAATTATTGTTTCAAATCAAATGAAAATATAAATTTAAACACATGGACGAATACAAATAAAACGTAGTAACAATTTAGTATTAATGACAAGCTTAGCTTTGTACAATTTCATAAGACGCTAGATGATGTAGATACAAATGCTAGACACAAATGGCAGGAAAGCAACTGTATACAGCTGATACTCTTAGCCCCAATCTTGACAAAGAATATACATGGAAGAAGTACTAAAATCGAAGCCGTAAGCAGCTATCTCTCTCACAAAACATCATGGCATAACCCATAATAGTGAAAGAGAAAGCCAATCCATGTATTTTCGTTTTTTTCTAATGTGGTCACGCCTTTAGTGGACTTTTGGTGTCCTTTTTTACGACGTTGGAATTATAACTTTACGATAAGTTACGACATATAGGCGGTAACAATATATAAATTATAGCCGGGTCTCGATGCTATAGTTAATCCTCTGAGGCCTTAATTTCGTTAAATCGGGGCTTAGTCTCTATTCTTTACAGTTTATCATATAATGAATATTTTCTTCATACTTGAAGCATTTTTACACGCACACACAACATTAATGCTTATGCTTGTAACAAAATCTACTTCGAATCGTTATTTTAAACAAAAATAAAATTTATATTTGGCAAGAGCGAAATGTGTACATAAAAGATAAACGGCGTACAAGACCTTAGTTAATTTTATACAGATTGAAATAGCCAGGCTGATATGATTTTGCCTGGCTATTTAGAACTGGCACATGCAGAACTAAGAGAGACAGAAGGCAAGCTTCAAACACGCCACGCTCGAGCAACGCACACATACACGATATTCCGGAAGACTAACACTGTGCGACTGTGCCGCGCAGCGCCGCTGCTGAGTGAAGATACAGTACAACTACGTTATCCGAACATCGTAGGTCACTACCATAGAAACCCGATCCCTGCAGCGGGTTTAACATGACCGACATGAGTTCTCTCCAGGGAAGCATAGAGAAATCGTAGCAAAATAATTCATAATACAAGGTAGCAAGGTCGTCAAGAAGTCTACATTTCAGGGCAGCCATCTTTTACTTTCACTTTGAAAGACGCGAACAACTTTTGACAAATGTTTTAGCAGGACTATTCACGATTCGATAACTTTAAGTTTAGCGAAGGCGACCAATCGCTGCGCGGGAAAGTTATCAAAACCGGCCTTGTGAATATCCCCACAGAACGGATAGAAACTCTTTTCTTGGACCGCCATGATGAAGATTATTTGACATTTGTAAGAAGAAACGTTTTAACTCTCAGCTGTCAAATTTAAAGTCCTACTATTAAATAGTAGGTAAAAGTTTGTGAGGATGGGTGTTTGTTACTCTATCACGCAAAAACTACTAAACAGATCTTGATGAAATTTGTTATGGTAATAGTTAAGGCTCTAGATTAACACATAAGCTACGTTTTATCCCGAAAAAGTACAGTTTTCCTGTGGGATACTGTATTTACGCGGACGGAGCCGCGGGCAAAATCTAGTAAACAATAAATGGCTGTCGTGCGAAGGCGTGCTGGATCATCGATGGAAAAAATGGTTGTTATGGCGAGGTGAGCCGCCAACTATGAAGTATTCAAGGGGGTGACGGAGATGAGTGGGGGACGCGCCGCCCCCTTAACTGAAAGGTGCTTCGCACGATTTACGTCAATGTGATGTGTCCACAATGTACGAAAGCGTAATTTCGACAAACTCGTAATGTGCTTCATAGCCTAGCGGTTTTTTGCCCGCCTGGGACGTCTAGTATCAAATCTCATTACAAATTAATATGTTGCTTATCTTCCTTGTTTTTTAAATAAATTAATAAAAAATAAATATTTTAAATAATATATCACTACATATTTTTACTTTTTTGCTCTCCGTATTATTTAGTTACCCATATTTTTATAATCTGCACTAATATTTACGACATAAATACAACTTCGGCAAACTAATCATAACGTCATTTTCGTCCAGTACAAAATGAGTTCTAAAGTGTGATAAATGACTATTTTCTGTCCAAGACCCCTAAAATAGGTCTAATTCCTAATATTGTGCCAAATTTAGCCATTGCAATTTAGAAATTAAGCTTTTTAGTTTCCCGAAGCTAAAAACGCTAAAAAAAACAATTGTTAAATAAAGTTCACGTATTCAATATTGTTAAGTCATAAAGAATCTATATTCCAAATTTGTGCCTTTTTCATGGATGGTTTAAATAATAAAATACAAAAATAATATTATAATAATTGCGGTCGAAGTATTGCGGAATATACGCACTACAACATACACATTACACACACTGACGTTTCATTCTAAGACGACATTTCAAAATTTTAAATTTAGCATTTTTCTAAATCAACAATAAAAAATCTAAACTTGTTTTTGCCCGCAACTTCGTTCGCGTAGCACAAAGCTAAATTTTGTCGCCTGATTTTATACAATACATAAATACACAATCAAATTTGATATCCAATAGCCTTCCACATGAAACTTCGGTTATCTAACACCAAAAAAATTACAATTTCAAATCAGGTCTTTACATATGAAATTAGCGTTTTGTCGTACTGGCCACTTTGATCTCAAATGAATGCCTAAGTACTAAAAGGGCACATGTCCCTTTTTTTTACCAAAAATATTTTTTATATTTAATCACTTGACAACACCGAATTACACCGTTTTGTGTAAGAACGGCTCATATCCGGGCAATAGTCATAGAGTAACGAACCAACAAAGTTACTGTTAAATTTCAAAAGGGCACTTGTCCAAGGACATGTGCCTTTTTAACAAATATTTAATTTACCACGTTTTTCGTTGTCTTCGTTTTGAAGAAAGAAAACTGAAAAATTACGAAAAAAAAGAAGAAATCTTTGTTTGTCGTCATAAAACAATGTTTAATAGCGATGATTCGAGTGAAAGAAAAAGAAAAAAAGGTGTTCGTCACGAACAAGAATATAACAGAAACCAGATCAAGAAAGCCAAAGTTTCCGGCGAAAGCCATACAAATTGGAAAGGTCGATACATCCCTTGTAGAAATGACCCTGAATTTATTAATGTAAACTGGTAAGATACTTTATATTTTACTTTACAAACAACTTGTTCAGTAGGGTACATGTAGTTCTTTTTAAATTTACTTAAATCATTGATTTATTGTTTGAATTGTTACAGTTGCCACAATGAATGTTTAAAGAAAATCAATCCAAAAGAAGCCCTTGATGACATTCTAGTCTCGTTCTATGCGATGGGAACAAAAGATGAACAGGACATTCATCTGCAGCGACTTATGGAGGTAAAAGGTGTAGAGAGAAGAAGAGGAAGAGACTCGACTTTGATAACACAGCGAAAACCAAAAACAAAATGCTTTGAATATTTTTTGTTGAGTAATCGTCAAAGGACCAAAGTTTGTAAAAATGCTTTTATAAACGCCCACAACATAACTGCCAAACGTCTACGCCGTATAGGAAACTTGCTGGAGTCTGGTGTCTGGTATTACTCCACAAGATAAGCGTGGCAAACATCCTTGTGCATTTAAGTGAATGTAAATTTAGTGACTAAGGTAAAGGAAATGTATAAATGTAAGCAAGAAATAGAGTTGTAGAAGTAAGCAAGAAATTGTAACAAAGAGAAAGAATTTAGAAGAAAATGTGATATAAAGTAGCAAAAATTTAAAATAAATAATTAATATAAAGTTAAATATAGATTAAAATAGCGAAAAGGAAATGTAATAGAATAGCTAAATGTTGGAAATGTAATAACAGGAAATGGAATAAAAGTGATGTAAGAACAAGATATAAAGGAAATGTATTAATAATAAAAAATTATAAAAGTAAAAAATTGTCCTGACTTCGTGGTTGGGGGAACAAGTAGGCCCAGAAATGGCCCAAAAAAGAAAGAAAAAAAACATCCTTGTTGATGCTTTTTTTTTTTTGCTGATGTGTGTCAAAAAATTTATGATCATATTGCTTCATTCCCTACCAAAGAAACACACTATGCATCTGAGATACGTTATTATTTATCAGCAGACCTATCAGTTAGAAAAATGTATAAACTATTTACTCAGAAATACCCTGAACCAATTTCACCTTGTCGTTTGGTCGACCAGTTGTTGATGCCTGCACGGAGTGTGAATCGCTTAGGGCTAAATTAAAGAATAGCTCATTGAATGAAAATGCTAAAAGAACTCTTACTGCAGAGCTTATAGTACACAGAACTCGAAGTAAAAAATTCTACAAAAAAATTGAAAGTTGCACTCAATTGTCTAAAGATAATAACAAAGTTCTCTCATTGTGTTTTGATATTATGGCAGTAATTGATTTACCCCGTATACCCCGTATACCAGTCCAGGACGTGTATTACTTCAGACAACTGTCTGTTAACACTTTTGGAATATACAATATGGCTAATAAAAGAGTTCATACTTATGTGTACCATGAAGGTACAGCACATAAATCACCAGATGATGTGTGTTCATTTTTATTGAACTATTTGCAAAACTTTGTCTCAACAGAGTATGATGAGCTGAATCTCTTTTGTGATAGCTGCTGGCCAAAATAAAAACCATGCTATGGTACGCTTCCTAATGGCACTTACAGAGAAAAAGATGTTCAAGAAAATATTTGTACTTTCCATTCCGTGGGCATTCCTTCCTTCCCTGTGATAGAAGTTTCGGGTTTATTAAAAGAAAATGGAAGTGGATTGAGAGAGTATACACAGTAGATGAATATGTCCATTCAATCATTATGGAGTGTACCGACATAAAAGAAAAATGTGTTGTTTACAAGCCTCAACAAGATATTATCTATGACTTTCAGCAGTGGTTTCCAGAGTTTTATTACAAAACAAAATTATCAAAAAAATTCCAGCGTGGGGAACTTAAAGAAAAATTTATGATTTCTAAGTATCATGAATTTCAGTTCAGTGCTGAAGCTCCGCAGTGTTGTTGCGAAAGAATTTATTGATGGCTTGAGATCAGCAACTTTTGATTTGAGAAAAACAAACAAAACTGACATCACTCTCCCTTTACAAAAAAATATTGTGGTCCAGTTCCTATTGCAAAGAAAAAAAATGATGGATTTAAAAATGTTGAAAGCGTACATTCCTGCCGAGCATAATCAATACTGGGAAACTATTTACAGTTGGCTTGTAGAGTAATTTTTTTTTGTTTTATTTGATAAATAAAAGTAAATACTTGCAATTGGTTTCTTTTATTTCTAAAATCTTATTTACATTAGGTGTTAAAAGGGCATATGTCCACTTAATACATAATTTAATACTAAAAGGGTACATGTCCATGTCTTTTTTATTGGTCTTTCTATTAATTAATACAAATATATAAAGTTTTTTTTTGGTTAAAATACATTGTTACTTATAGCTAGAAAACATTATATAATTAAATAGACTTATGTAGATTTTTTTATTTATAAAAATATTTAGTTTTTTCTGTCTTCTGTAAAATTTTTATCTTTAAAATGTAAAGGACAAGTGCCCTTTTAGTACTTAGGCATTCAAATATATCTTCTTTGGTTAGGAATTCCAATTTCAAATTTATACCGCTATTTACTCATGCAGTTGTGTTTCGAAAACCGTAATTCATTTCACAGTAATAACACACAGGACTTCTTGCACTATTTCCACTTTAATTCGTCGTAAACGTAATTCATTTGTTTTTTCCTCTTTTGGTTTTTTCTTTGCGTCAGTCTGTTTACAAAATGGAAAACTTGAAATATCGTATGATTTTCGAGTACGAGTTCCACCGTGGCACCAGTGCTGCAGAAACGGCTCGAAGGGTTAATGTTGTGTATGGCGGCGGTGTCGCAAAAGAAAACAGTGCGTCTTTGGTTCGAACGTCTTCGTTCTGGAAATTTCGTCCTGCAGAACAAGCCCTGTGGACGGCCGGAGACCAAAGTTAATAATGAAGAATTGAAGGCTATTGTGAAAGCGGATCCATCGCAAACCACGTCCGAGTTAGCTGCAGGCTACGGTGTTAGTGATAAAAAATCCACTTGAAGCTAATTGGGAAGGTGAAAAAGCTTGAAAGGTGGGTACCTCATGAATTGAGTGCAGCAAACCGACAAACGCGCGGTGACTGCTGTGTTACATTACTCAACGGGCACAATAATGAAGGGATTTTAAATCGAATCATTACCTGTGATCAAAAGTGGATCCTGTACGATAATCGGAAACGCTCATCGCAATGGCTGAACCATGGCGAACCAGCCAAAGCCTGCCCCAAGCGAAAATTCGAGTCAAAAAAAGTTACTTGTGAGCGTTTGGTGGACTAGTGCCGGTATCGTTCACTACAGCTTTCTTAAATCTATCCAGACGATTACGGCAGATGTCTATTGCCAGCAACTGCAAATCATAATGGAAAAGCTAGCTGCTAAACAACTGAGGTTGGACATTCGCTCTAAGCCACTGCTACCACAGGACAACGCTAGACCACACACTGCACAACAGACGGCTACCAAATTAGAGGAGCTGCAATTGGAATGTCCAAGACATCCACCATACTCCCGGGACCTTGCTCCAACAGATGACCATTTTTTTTTCGAAATTTCGATATCTTCTTGCAAGGGAAAAAATTCAACTCCGATGGGGCAGTCCAAAGCGGCTTCAAAGATTTTATTGATTCCTGTCCGAATGGTTTTTTTAGTAAAGAAATCAATGAACTACCGGTGAGGTGCCAAAGGGCATGGATAGCAATGGTACAAATATACTTTGATTAAATAAATATATTATGTTTTAAAAAAAAACGACTTTATGTTCCTCCTTTACAAAACGCCAATTTCATATGTAAGGACCTAATACCTAGTTTTAGTTTCTGACATTAGTTGGTTAACCGAATAGTCTCTTCGGCTACATAATATTTATTATAAATATTGTATAATTTAATAAAAAATAAATCAATTAATACAACGCGTGAATTATAAACGCAGTTAGCTGAATACATGTTCCTAATACTCGTGGTGAAGGATTTTTTATTAGGATTAGAATTTATATAATTAAATTCACTTTACAAACAAACAAAATAATATTTATATATATTATTATTCATTCTATTGTCAATCAATGTTGTAAATTTTTAAGCAATATATGTTTTTTTTCTTTCGTCGTGCAACAATATATCAATAATTTCGACTCTCTTACGTCAGTCTGATTGGCAGCTTAGTATTCGTACCTACATATAATTTATGCATTGTTTGGAATTTCGGAATGTGGTGGGTTCGAATCCCGGTAAGATAAATATTTTTGTGATTCTTATTATCTCTCGACCTCTGTGGCTCTGTTGGTGCTCAAGCCGGGGGTCGCGGGTTCTAATCCCGCCGAAGGAACAAAAAGTTTTTCTGTATCCCTGGGTCATGGATGTGTTAATTATGTTAAAAATATAATAAAAATCTTAAATATATGAATAGTATAAAAGTATTAAATATACTTCCCGTTTTCTGGTACCTGTAACACAAGTTCTTCGGATACTTATCACGGGGCCAGATTAACGTGGTGTAAAGCGTCCATAGATATTATTAATTATTATTCTTATTCTTATTATTTATTTTTCTTTGAAATGACTTTTTACTTATTTTTAATTATTTTATCGTTGTACTAAAACTGCGAGCAAAGCTCGGTCTCTAGGTATATATCTACCTAGGGACCGAGCTTTAGTACTAATATTAAAAAGAGGGTTTTTGTACTTTCATCGAATACAATCTCTTCATATTTCTTTTATAATCTACACTAATATTTACACCAACTTAGAGAAAATAATAATAAAATAAATAACTAGGTATACAGCTTTCAACAATATACTATAGTACCTGGGAGAACAAGCATTGCTCGGAGTTTTATAGTGCGAGAAAAAAAATGAAAGAAAAAGAAAAAAAAATCGTCCGACCGGGATTCGAATCCGAGACCAATTGGTCAACAACGCAAAAAGCCAATGGTCTACGTATATGCGCTATCCAATATCTGCCGTAAGATGGCGTAATTACTCATATCTTATTAGTATTATACGACGAAAGAAAAAACATGTCGTCGGCATAAAGGTCAAGTCGGAGGTAAAATAACTTTGAATGGACTTTTAACAATAAATTCGAATGATTTTTAACGGCCGGAGTGCGAAACAAAACGACATAGGTCCATTTAGCTAAACGCCTCAACGGGTACTACCGTTTTCTATACAAATAAAAGAGAAGGAATGACAGGTCGCCATTTCGCGATGTTTCATTCGACTCGTCCGAATTATTTATCATTGAAATAAATTAATCCTAAATAAAAACGACAATTCCCTTCCTTTTATTATGTATTACGAAACTGTAATTAATTTTCTCATTTTTGTTCACAAATTTTAATGATTATTTTATGATTTTTATTAATCGAGAACATTTACAGATATAATCAAGGTTAACATTTTTTTTTTGATGCACTTAAATGTATCCATTCGTCTCAATTTTTTTTTAATGAAGCCTATTTTTACGATGTATAGCGCCTTAAGTCGGTTTACGTACGTGATAACGTCATCACAAGCCGAAAGCTTAGGCCGATCGTGCCTCTCTATCGCTTGTTCCGCGCTCTCGCTTGCACGCTCGGCTCAGGCGGAACGTGACATTTTTTTGAGCGTGCAGCCGGCGCTCATCGATTTATAACACGTTATCACGTCAAAAAAGCAATGTTATCTTCTATTAACGACGATGCTTCGATCTTGCTGCCTTACAATAAGAACTATTTTGCTACGAACGGTATTAATGTTTGTACAATCTGTCACGTTGTCTATTCTTGCGTAGAATAGACTCATTTCTAGGGTCTGCGTCACTGGTCATGCTAAGCCTGCTGAGGGATACATAGAAAGTAGTTGTGGTGTACATACATGAGCTTGGCTTCTGCCTCTCTTGATTCTGTGCTGAGGTGCTTCACATCGTTTACAGAGGTTGGAGTCACTACAGAGTCTATATGGCCACCTCGTTCAGACCGGCTGCGAGGTCCAGCGTCGTGTCCTGTTACGCGTGGTACATGGTCAGAAGACACTGGCTGATAACACGCATGTACCGCTCCCACACCGTTTTCAGGTCCGCTTCCCTGAAGGTCCATTGTAACGAATACAGTTTAGATGGCGTCTCGATATGATAAACAGCAAAATGGTATTCTCATAAACGTCAAACCAACGTCATACGCGTTTGGATTTTTCCAAACGCCAAAATCAGTTTATGATATCAAGACGATTCAGTTATAATTCATTGAAAGTAAATTGAAAGTCTAAGTTAAATACGAGAATTGGACATTCACAACAATATTATGTATAATAATGTATATCTATACTAATGTTATGAATGGGAAAGATTTGATTGTTTGTTGTAGCAAATAAATAATTGAGTAACTTTGTAAGGGTTATATGCGTAGCACTGTGTATCCACACCTGAGTACATCCATCTGCAATGCACACTGTTCATATGCGCACAGGAACTGAGCCAAGTCAGTTTTGGGCCAGCAGCCGAGTCGTAATGGCTCTATACACCTGAAAACATATTTTATAAATATTTTTTTTCCTTTATTTTGGCAACAAACGGTCATATACAATAAATATTAGATTTTTTACAATGAACCTACAGTGCCGAACAGAAAATACAGAAACAATAACATATTTTAACTCTTATTTTGGTAGAAGCGTATTTTACACCAAGATTAAAAAGAAGTATTATAATTACAGCTAAATCATTAGGTAATTAATTAACATCTTGGTCACCATAAAAGAATTTTAGTAGTTACAAAAAAATGAAAAGTTGAAAGTTATTTGTAATGTAATCATTAATTCAATTGTTGAGTGTACGTACACGTACGTTTGTGTGAACATACGTTTGCGTACACGTACGTTTGCGTGAACATACGTTTGCTACACGTACGTGTGCATGAAAATACGTTTGCGTAGATACGTTTGTGTGAACATACGTTTGCGTACACGTATTTTGCGTGAACATACATTTGCGTACACGTACGTCGCACGTACCTCTCTAGCAGGTCAGTAAAGAGCGAGCGCAGTTCTCGTCCGCGATGCAGGTTGCACGCCACGCCCACCAGCGCGCGTGTATACAGCCTAAAAATAACGAAAAAGTTTAAAATTATAATGAAAGTTAGCTAACGTGATTGTTTTGGTCACTTATTTTATTGTGATTATATGGTGGCAATTGTGATTAGCCAGTTGTAATTAAATATCTATTTTTTTTCTTCTTTACTTACCTAAAGTTTAACTCCAGCTCCTGATAAGACTTCTCCAGCAATTTGGGCTTCAACCGCATACAAATTAAACTGTAAATAATCAATACATAATTCATTGGAAACTGTTAGTATTTAAACTTTTCAATTAAACTACTTAAAGTAGCATATTATTGAAAGCTTTTGCATTTATAACACAAGTTTTGCCTACATGCGGCTTCATTTGCGGTAAATTGGTTTAACTTTAGAACCATCATCATGGAGTTTCGAAATTTCATTTCTTAACAGATGTCTATGACGTAATCTGCGTGATAGAGAAATCTGTTCAAACTTCAGCGGTTTAAGCCATAGTGGTTGCAGCAAAAGTAAAGAAAATTATGAAATTCAATCAAATTAATCTGTTGCCTTTTTAATGCATTGAAAAAAAGTGACATTTCAAGTGGTAGACATAACGCGCTATTGTTTACTTTGTTTATGTTAAGGGTTTAAATATAAAATATAAAGATATATCTCACTGCTTGTGTTCCTTCTCCTTGTCGAGCAGTATGCGCAGCTCGCGCAGCTCCAGCAGGAACTCCCGGTCCATCTCCGTGTCGTAGTATTCCGGCCCCGAGCAGCAGTACGTCCAGCTGCCCATTATAGCCTGCACACACGATAAGAACATTAGGGAAAGGGATAAGAACATTAAGGCCGCTGCCTCGAATTTCGGGTGCGGGTGTTGGTAAGCGGTGCGCATGGCGCCGCCTGCGCGCGTCGCCGCTGCTGTCACTGCCCACCGCCGCGCCGCTCACCGCGAAATCCGCTGCCATGACAACCTAACATTAACAGACAAATCAAATGAGGGGCCTTCGTATAATGACCGCTGTGGCCGCAGTGGTTCAGCGCGTGCTCAAGTGCTCAAGCCGAGGGTCGCGGGTTCGAATCCCGCCGAAGGATCAAAATAGTTTTTCTGTGTCCCTGGGTCATGGATGTGTATTAAATATGTGTATAATATAATAAAAATCTTAAATATATGTATACATAGTATAAAAGTATTCAATAATGCTTCCGTTGTCTGGTAACCTGTAACACAAGTTCTTCGGATACTTAGCACAGGGCCAGACTGACGTGGTGTGAAGCGTCCATAGATATTATTATTATTAATCTTGCTCGACCTTTTAGAAAATAAAATTAAGTAATAATATGAAAACTCACTTGTGCACAGTGATAAAAGTCATTGAACGACAAGTATTGTAGCTTCCTTTTTGTTGTCTCAAATCTCATACATGCTATGAAAACAACTGCTCCATATTTTCTGAAAAATTCAATCACAAATTATAAGCAAATAGTTTTATAACCAAAATACCTACTCATTGTAATTAATCAAGGTTTATGGAAACCCATATATTATAAAACGTTATGACGTGTAAAGGCAAAACAAGATTAATATCAACAAGTGTAATATAATGGTAACAAAAGTTGCCATTTAAATGTACGGTGTAGAATATTTATTATGTTATATAAAAAACTGACTTCGGGGATAAGGGAAGCCTATGCCTAGGAGACCCTCCACCGCCTTGTCGAACTGACGCCGGCAGCAGCGCAGCGGCGCGCCCGACCGCTCCGCCACCTGCTGTTGTAGCTCTTACTTGGCGAGCGGCTCGGAGATGAGGAAGGTGGAGCGGATGTTGGTGACGACGTTGCCGGGCATCTCCTCCACCGCTTTGAACACGCGCCGCACGTTGTCGAACTGGCGCCGGCAGCAGCGCAGCGGCGCGCCCGACCGCTCCGACACCTGTTGTAGTAGGGGAAATAGTGAATAGGTATAACATAATAAATATAAGGCAAGACATTTTGAATAGGGCTTCTAATTGCTAAACAATATGCTTATGGAATCTGGACAATGCTTAGAAAGAGACAAATGATCACGAGGCTAGTAGCTGTCCTTTTATACCTTTTATACTTATTGTACAGTAAAACTTCATTGCTAATGGCCCTCGGCAATCTTAGACTTTCTATGGAAATAACAGACGATGTATGAAAAACGACGATTGCCGTAAGACAATGAGATTGTGGTCGTACTGTAATATGCTAGGTTTTTAGTGGTCAATTCATCAGAATATTGCTATTCTCTGTGTTAGAGTCAAAGGTCTCTTCCGGAATAACTTCTTTATTATACTAAGTTTGACCAAAGCCTCGGGCAAACCCCGGAATAAATTCCAATTTCGGCCTCTAACAAAAGTATTTTTAACTAATTGAATCAGGTGTTACTTTGAGGAAAGCCATAGCGTACAATATAATGAATATTATATCAAACAATAACCCAAAACTAACAAAATGTGCGAATGCACACATAAGTTTTTACACATGCTTATATGTGCAGGTTGTAAGTATAATATAATATTAATTTAAAAATATTTTAGCAAACCTAGAAGTTCCTACCTTTTCAACCAAATGTTGAAAGTAAAATATATCTGTATCGGGCTTTGCATTGTCAATCTTAGAAGCGACTGGCGGACTCGAGTCAAAGGTCGAAAAAGACATTAAATCAGACCTGAGACCACATTGAGTGAATCTCATTATGAAACATCATCTATTGAAATTGAATAGATGATGTTTCATAATACGATTCTCATAATATGGCTATTTTAGACCTGCTGAGAATTGACTAATCACACCTAGGAGCGCCGAACCTTCTAGGTTTGACAACAACATCTACACAAAACAAACTCTCCAGCATAGATTGTAATTTATGTCTTTAAAATTAATATAATAATAGTTTCAACTTGTACCTCATCCAAATCTTTTCTGTGACGAGATGATAACTTTCTTCCTAACAGCTCCCTGATGACAGCATCATCCAAATCATAATACCTGAGTAAGAAACATGAAAAATTATTCAAAACACAAATAAGGGGGCGTCCATAAATTACGTGAGGTTTTCTTTACGTATGGTCCAGCCGAATCTTACCAGATCTCACTTCGGGAAGAGAGGAGGATTCAGCAAAGGGGGGAGGGGGAGTAAAAAATCCTTAAAAACGTTTCGCACAATTTATGGTTTTAAACCTATGGTGTCTGTTTGTAATTTCATATTAACAGCTTTGCACTAAATGCATAATATTAAGATAGTTTAAATGGTACCTACACCAAAAAATCTAACTTAATTTTTATGTCTGTTTGTTCCGGCTAATCGGCTAACCGGCTTTTACCAGAATTTCACTAGCAGATAGCTGATATTATGAGGAGTAACTTAAGCTAATTTTATCTAAAGTTGCAGGCACCAGCTAGTATTAATAATAAATATTTGTAAAGAAAGGACATTGAGGGAATTTGACTGTAGAACAATTAACCATGTAGACCAAATATAAAATTGTATAGATGTAAGCATATTTGCATTTGGATTACAATGACATTCAACGAATGTTCATATTAAATCTGATTAACAATAACTGATAACAGGCCGAAACAAGAAAATAATTCAAATAGAAATCCAGAAACGCATAGTTACAAAAATGGTGTAGAATGTACAATAGAGCCGTGGTCGCACACACTAATGGCGTCATCTAAGCGTCAGTTCACACCGAGATGCGTGACGTCTAGGTATAAACTGAAACTGCGTATATCGTCATGTACACATGCATACCCCAAGATAGTTACAGACGGCTGCGTTTTGACATCGACTGTTCCGAACAGTAGGTGCGACCACGGCTCTACCTTGACCATTTTTGTAACTATGCATTTTTGGATTTCTATTTGAATTATTTTCTTGTTTCGGCCTTTTTAGACCCCTTTTTTTACGTAGTCGGGCTATAGTTTTTTAAACTTATTTTTTTGAACAAATTGTTAATCAGATTTAATATTTTATTTTAAATTTTTTACATAAGTATTTATAGGTAATAAAGTAACTGAAAAACTGAAATTAAAATGAACTAACCATAACATACACAGTAAATGACGACTTGATTTGAACTCAAAGAACTATTTATAAAATATAACTATTTGTAATTTATATTCAATAATTGCAATACAGATCATTCAACATTCATTCATTTCACCAATGAAATTATATCACTAATTCACTTTTAATCGTATTTTGGTCTTATATAATAATTGTAGTGGAATATATCATAAACTTCTAAACACAATGATACCGCGATTTAGAAAAATTTAAGACTCGTATAGTGACATCTATTGAACGAGTGAGTAATTAAAGTGCTAGTAATTGATTTCATCTTCATTTTCTTATTAAAATCGGATGAACCAATTAACCAATTTTGATCTAGTTTTTTTTGTTTGAAAGCTGACATAATTAAGAGTGGTCTTAGCTATAATTCATCATCATCAGCTCGTTCACTGCTTGACAATATAGGTGTTATTTAATTTTTTTAATTTGTTATGTATTGCCTGTAATATGTAAAAACTATATGTAAAAACATATATTTATAAAATAAAATATAATGTTATGAAGGAACATAATATATAAATTACATATTTATAGTCCTACTATACGTAATGTTAGAAAATTGGACAAATATTGGACGAATTGTATTTTAAACGTATATTTTGACTTAAACAATATGATATAATATAATATATATACAAATTATGTAAATATTTGTAGTGTGCTTGCCAAGACCTTTCTTTTGATACCAAACATGTGATAATTATCTTGATTAAAATTTTTTAGATGTTAGAATCTGAGGTTTAATTTTCGAAATACATAATTTTGAAAAAAAAATATATAGCCTATGTTACTCGCGGCATCATTACGAATCTATTGACACTTCGTTTATTAAAATCGGACCAGTAGTTTAGACGCTACGAGGGAACAAACATACATACATACATAGACTGCCAAAATCATTACCCTTCCTTTTGGCTTCGCCGTAGTCGTAATAAAAACAACCAATATATTTTCTATTGAAAATATAAAGACTAAGCTCAAAGGGAAAACCTACCTGAAAACTTAAAAAAAACATAAGCTGTCATAAGTGCTGAATAGTTTATTTAAATGTTTTGTCACTGCTTACTTTACACTAAGCAACAGAGACAAAACATGAAAATAAGCTATCTAACGCTTATCAGTAGTTTGTGAAACAGACTCGTGACTTTTTAAACTCACTTCTCTATCAGCATACTTTTGGTGGGTTCATCAATTTCAAATATCATCTGCTCGGAAAGCTTAGATGGCACTGTCAACAGCCTCTCCAGTAATGCAAATGTCCTGAAAAGTATGGATTAATATTTTAATTGTGTAATAAATATCTTTATTTTTATTCCACAGTTCATTGCACACAAAGAAATTTATAATGTTACAATATAACAAATAAAGACAACACAAAGTTAAAAAAAAAAAATCTGTATTATAATTATAGTAAAGTTTCTCATACATATTTTAACTGTATAGAAACAATTGACTCGCATATTATAGTTTCGCAATTATTATTGATACAAACCTATAGTGATCCAGAACATCGCTGGCAATGAGATCTACTGTTGCACCCGTGTGCTTAGCATTAGCTCGTTGATGTAAAGTGGAGACTGCTTCACTTGCTAAAATTAACAAGTTAATTCAGTATCAATAAGTGTTCTAATATCTAGTAAAACAATAAATTATTAAAATGGTAAATTTTCTTACATGAACAACCTTCGATCCACAATTGATATATTTCCGGGTCAATCAACGTAAAATTACTGACAAATACATCTACTTCTGTAAACATTTTTTAGCTAATTAAACAATATAATTCTATAATTTGGCGAAAGTTATAAACTGAAAATTGAAAAACATAAAAATCTTTATGACTTTGAAGTTTGCTTTTTTTTTTTTTTTTATATATATGGCATCGGCTTATAATCATTTGCCAGTGTCAAGTTAAAAAGGCGGGAAATAGAACTTTCGTTTCAATTTTCAACACCGTATTCCTAAATCGTCAAGTCTAAAGTCTAGTCAAAGTCCAAATAAATAGTCAGTGCAGTCCATGAGTCATGTCAGTCGATTCAGTAAAGTGGTAGAAGCTTTACTGAAAGTTCCTAGGGAGTTTTGGAGGGAAACTCAACGCACGTAACGAATATTTCATGGTTAATACTCTACCAATATTACACATTAAGAATCAAAATAACACAAATTTATGAAAAAATGCAAAATCCACAACGTCACCCATTGAATTCCCCGGCAAAACTCAAAGATTGCAATTTGTCTGTATTTTGCAACGATCTAAGAATACAATGGACTGGCCCTAGCTATGACAAAAGCGTGTCCAATTTAACAGCAAATTGTGAACATAAAAGGGATGCCGTACTAGAGTTAGGAATAGGTATGTGTATATAGATATTAGAACAGTATCGATTTATTTTTTTTGTAACTTTTACAATAGCTTACGTGTTTTATACGCAAATAAAAACTTATTAACCGACTTCCAAAAAAAGGAGGTGGTTATAGGTGCTGTATAGATATAGAATACAATAGAATAGAATAGAAAACTCTTTATTTACACAAAAACACACACACAAACACATAACAATAATTAAATAAAGGAACTGTACAAAAAGGCGACCAATGCTTATAGCATTTTCTGTCAGACAACCTCACAAATAAATTATGTAAAATGAAAAATAAAAAACCTATACACGATGAAAATACTATATACACGGTACATATAATACATTTAAAATAAATATTAATTATTTTATATAAACTACGTAAACGGCACCTACCTGGCCCAGAGAATAAGTATCGCAATCCAGCGAGGAAACTCTTTGAGCCTTCTAGGTACTCTGCCTGGTGGGGATGACCTGGGAGATTTCTTTTTTTTGTAGCTTTTTAAGTTTTGGAGTAGTTATTATTTTTTTAGTACTTACTTACTTTTATGGTACAATTGATTTTGTTATCATAACTGATAAAATATAATATTAGGTAAATTTGTCTAACTACGTAAACATTACACAAATATAATATTTGATAATAGGTACACTAATAGTAAATTATTGAGACAGATGAAGATAATATTCCTTATAACGATTTTTGCGGAGTGTATGGACTTGTACGTTCCATGACAGAGTGCGATCAAGACGAACCCCTAAATTTTTATCGGAGGAGCTGTAAGGTATGATTGATCCATCGATGATGATTTTCGGCAACTGGTTAAAGTCCACTCTTGCAACCATCTGTCTGCCTCCAATGATAATCCATTGGGTTTTTGTGGGGTTTAGGTTTAGGCCATAGTTTTTGCTCCATCGATTTATTTTTGCAAGATCATCGACGGTTAGAGAAATTTCATAGGGTAGTGAGAAAAGTGAAGTAAAGCCTGACCAGAAAAATATAAAACCTGCACTGGAGGCGCTTCATTTTTTTATTGCAGCAACACTAAGAATGGCTGGGATGTGATTGGTTAAATCTCAAACATTTGACATTTCGTTTTAGTGCCGTGATTTTCCGCAACATGGCGAGGTTTTTTATTTTTCTGGTCAGGCTTTATGTCTGTAAATCTGTAAATCATCTGCGTACATGTGGTATAAGGAAGAAATTATTAGCGCAACTAGGTTTATGAAAATAGAAAAAAGTAGAGGTGACAATACACTACCTTGCGGTACACCAGCGAAAATATCACACCAAGATGTCGTAGTGCTATTGTTGAAAAATGCGCTTACATCTGTGCTTTACATTATCTATGATTTGATAGATACGAATGACATTGACAAGCAGTGTTACGTTTGGTGCTCTCTCTCTCTTGTCTTGTCTCATCACGGCACGCCGCCATGTATTTTATTGTATTGTGATGCCCTAATTAAATAATCCAAATTAATCTGTTTAAATATGTTGACAAAGTGATTTATTTCATAGCATTTTGATAATGATATAATAAACATCAATAGATTCCATAAAGATGTTATTTTATTTCGCATCTTGTGGAAAATGACCTTCAAACAATCAATCTAGTTTTTCAACCCAACGTGTGCCTGCGCACTTGCTCTGCACAACAGCTATTAACTTTAATGCACTGTCGACGTCCAGAAAAAAAACTTTATATTTTAACGTGCCTCTGCCGATAAAAATACCTAAGTAAAAGTAATAGAACGTCATGGTCGACGGTGTTAAAGGCGTTGCTAAAATCCAATAGAGTAAGGATAGTTAAATTTTGATTGTGCATTGCAAGACGAATGTCATCAGTGATTTTAACAAGCGTGGTAGTCGTACTATGCCCTGGCCGAAAGCCTGACTGCATTGGGTTAAACAAATCGTGTTTATTAAGGAAGGTGGTAAGCTGTTAATGTACCGAACGTTCTAAAATTTTAGAAAGGGAAGGAAGTATATATATTTGTATGTTCAACGATAACTCCGCCGTCTGTTAACCGATTTTCAAAATTCTTTTTTTTTTATGTAAAGGGTATAATTTCAAATTGGTCCCGTTGTCACCAAAGTGGTGACTTGATGATGGGAAATTCCACGAGGAATGGAAGGAAGTCCTCGAAATTTATATGGTCATATATGGTGATTTTAACTTTTTCTGAAGTAACCTAAATATATGCTAGGTATAAAAAAAAAGACTTTGCACCAAGGAATACCCTGGATCCAAAAGTACTGAACAGAACTCCTGACTCTTTATAGATACATGTTTGGGGATTTAGGCGTTGCTTAAAGATCTGCAAGCATATGGCAATATGTCAATTACAATAATCATCATCACCACCATCATCCCACTATACATCCGTATACGAAGTGACTGTGCGTTTTTGGTGTGCTCTCTGTTATTTTCTTCTGACCCGGCTTATTTATTAGACTGATCTTACTGACTACGTTTACCTGGCTATAAATTGGACTCCGATTGCTTAACGATAAGTAAACAAGAACAACAGTCTTACTATGTCGAAATTGATGGTAAGAAATAGTGTGGATGCAAGTCCAACTTTATTAAAAGTTGAGTTGTTAAATCTAGTAAAAGCAACTAAGCCGTCCAAGCTCCGCTATGTAATCGATGAACTAGCCCTAGAGCAGGGGTCTCCAAACTACGGCCCGAGGGCCACATCCGGCCCGCGGACAGATTTTGTCCGGCCCGCGGAGAGCTAGCATACTTGAAAACTCCTTTTAGAGAACATATTTTTTATAGCAAATTTAATTTAGTTTACTGAAGTATTCTAATTTTATGTTGAATAATTATTCATATGACATCTACATTGATATGGTCATGGGCTAACTACTCATAACATTGTTGTAGGCTTATTGTTATTGTTTTTGTGATAAGTTGGATAAAGAAACACAGAATTGTAATGAGTAAAGACATGTATAATATGCAGAAAATTTAACTTCAGTACCTATATAATAACTAACAAATTATTGAAATGAATCCAACTAACATTTTATACATTTTAAATAAAAACATAACTTATTGTTATAAGCATAATGACATATGAAATACTAATGAGATTTATGTAATTGAGATTTTCCACTGACAATAGTTTGTAGTTGTGGACTAATTTTACTTGTACCAATTATTAAAAGAGATTTAAGATCAGTTAATTTAGATCTGTAAACATTTTTTGTGTACTTCATTTTGGAGAAGGTCTTCTCACACAAATAAGTAGTACCAAAAACAGAAAACAGCCCACGAGCAAATTTATGCAAATTATCAAATTGTGCCAGTGGAAGACCCTTATAAAATTCCAACAAAGATGAGCTTTGATATTTGTTCTTAATTATATCACTGCACTGTAGATCAATCATTTCCATTTGAAGTTCCGGGGCTATGGTTTCAATGTCATTATCAAAAGGATTCTGAAAAATCTTAATTTGATTCGCAATGGCATCAAAGTCCGAGAAACGAGTATCAAAATTTATTTTCAAAGCACTCAAAGTTTCGATTGCAAAATCGATAGGAAACTCAGTCTCAGTGGTGTGGCTGAATGTTTCACATGTTTTAAAATGTGAAAAACATTTACTTCGTAGTTGTGATTGAAACAGTATAAATTTCTTCCGGAATGATTTGATATTAGTGTATAAATCAGGAAGATGCTGGTTTTCTCCTTGCAATCTCAAATTCAGTTCGTTCACATGTTTTGTCAAATCAATATAGAATGCTAACTTCCACAGCCATGCGTTGTTTTGTAATTCAGTAAGAGGGCGATGCCTTTCAAGAAGTTCTTCATGCACTTCATAGCTTTTATCTACTCCTCGAATATAAATAACACCTGAGCAGTATCTGACACATCCGTTGACTCATCCAAGGCCAAAAAAAACCACTCAACATGTCCATTTTTGTCGAACAGTTGAGAGGATATATTTTCAGCGATGTTTTCTACCCTTCGAGCCACAGTGTTTGCTGACATACTGACAGTTTTTAATAAATTTACTTTTTCAGGGCACATTTCTTCGGCTACTGCAATTATGCATTCTTTGATCATTTCTCCATCGGTGAATGGTTTTCCACGTTTTGCAATTTCAAGAGCCACACGAAAGCTGGCACGAGTTGCAGCCTCTTGTACAGTTTTGAGTTTTGTAAATGAAGATTGCTGCGATTTCAATCCGCGCTTCATAGCTTCGAATTTTTCTGTCCGCAAACTTCCTGTATATTTTGAGTAATTTTGAAAATGTTTTGTTTCATAATGACGTTTAATGTTATATTCCTTGAGAACGGCTATGCTTTCATTGCAAATCAAACATAGCGCTTTGTTACTGGACTCAATTACGAAATACTGAATGTTCCACTGATCTTTGAATTTTCTGCATTCACTATCAATTGTTCGCTTCTTTTTCATACTACTAAATCACACACAAAAGCAACAATACAAATCAAAATACTGTTACAAAGATGTCTTAAACTTAAACACGCACAAACACGTTTTAAGGAGGTACGCACTATTTTATTTCACAACAGTATCATAGGAACTGGCTTGTGGTTGCGCCACTTGCCTTCTTATATATTCCAATTATTGCCATCTAGAAGTGAGTGGAAGGCACCAGAACTTTCTCGAACCAACGAGATTATTCTGTACGTGCTATTAGCGCCATCTGTTAGCGATAGAAGGTACTACCTATTTCCGCTTGTGTCCACCAGATGTCGTGTCACGTTACTCCTCATGGCTCGTACTCTACGACTAATCTAGAAATTACAGATAATGACAGGAAAATTAATAATATGCAGTGTTGCCGTTTTGCCGTTTTGCGGACTTTAGTCCGATTTGCAGCCTCTTTTAAACGTTGCGTACTTTTTCGGACTTTTTTTTTCATCAGTGGACTATTTCACTTTTTACCACCGACAACAATGATAATATGGTTTTGGCCCTCGGAACTTACTGGAGTAATCAGTATGGCCCTAAGGCTGGAAAGTTTGGAGACCCCTGCCCTAGAGCATGGACACAAAGTTATTCGATTGCCTCCCTACCATTGCCAGTATAACGCCATCGAGCTTATTTGGGCACAAATAAAGGGTCATGCAGCGCGGAACAATACTGAACCACCCTTCAGTACTGCTAAAATTATGACTCTGCTACAAACTGCGTGTGCAGAAGTCACTACAGAAGACTGGAAAAAAGTCGTAGAGAAAATAAAGAAATTAATTTTACAAGATTTTGAACGAGATGTGAGAATAGACAATATTATTGAAACTGAATTAATAATATCTCTGAGTGCTGACAGCAGTGATAAAGATGACAATACTAATAATAAAAAAAAACAGTTGTGATAGTTCAACTGAATAAATGAAATTTTTTTGTTAAATTATGCACTTGTCTTATTTTGTTCTTTAAAGGAGATCATTTTTTTGGGCCTTTTCTGAATGTGCCGGCCAACAAAAAATAATGATACATGTATTTAGTACTAGTCATTTGGAGCAATAGTTAATATGGCAACTTAGTTGTATGGATTTCTGAGTGAGGAAAAATATAAAATAATGATAAATATTGCTAATACTAATCATCCGAAGTCGTTGTGAAATGAAATGAGTGAAAGATGACGTCTCCTCACGCCGGGCCCCTGAAAAGGGCTTTGGGCGGGGAACCAATACCGGGGGCTGGAGCCCCTCTAATTGGGGTGGAATGACGCGCCCAGTACTAATAATAATAATAATACTATGGACGCTTCACACCACGTCAATCTGGCCCCGTGCTAAGTATCCGAAGAACTTGTGTTACAGGTACCAGAAAACGGGAAGTATATTTAATGCTTTTATACTATACATATATTTAAGATTTTTATTATATTATACACATATTTAATACACATCCATGACCCAGGAACATAGAAAACTTTTTGTTCCTTCGGCTGGGGGAAAAAGGCTGCCACGGAGTTAACAAATGGGGCAATAGGTTTGCCCCTCGTCATACTCCGGGCGCACAAGAAAGTGTATTTGCGCCGGTTTTTATAACCCTTCGTCATTACGTCGTTCCCTGCGTCAAGTGTCTGCATGGGCGGGTGCCATTTGGCGAGCAGGCATGCCACGGCGGCGGGTCGGCGTTTTGACCGGGCACATGGCTTCCGCTCGGAGAACTGGAGATCTACAACTTAGAACAAAAATTAATCGCGTTCGAGGAGCGGGGGGGGGGGGGGAGGGGGCGGTGCGTAGCACGCGAGTCCACTGCAGAGCTTTTACAGACTCTCCTCTCCCCGGCTACGAACTTTGTTCGGAAGGTTCTGGCCGGGGAGGATATACTCCCTGTTCGCGCCAACCCTAGCGCGACGTTTAGAATAAACACAAAGGACATCACTACGTGAAGTATGGCCGACCGACTCAGGGGCGTTGTCAGAGAGTGACGAACACTTGCAATTAGAACCCCTCCCGCGCCGGATGCATTTTCAGCTCATCCCGAAACCTAGTGAACGCGAACGCGTGTGCGCATATTTATTTGTGCTCGTTAATATAATACCAAATTCGCCGGCGAACCGCGATAAATCTATCGATAATCCGCTCAACAGCTGTGTAGTGTAGTGAGAAGAAACCTCCGCCTAGATACAGAACCACCAGCTCAACAATAAGGTCAGTCCCAGATTTCTCCAGCCCTCACATTAACCTATATACCTACTTCCCTCAGCTCAAAGTCGTATGTGTAAGTTCCTAGCTTACACATTTCTTGGCCCATCGAGCCTTCGTGAAGCCCTTCTCCCTATTACCGGCGTTGGGCCTGATTAGAACCAGCACCTACAGTTCCACTCCGCCCAATTCTGCACATAAAATCAGCTCGATTATTTATATTTTGTCCAATTAATTCTGGCCAGGCCTCCCCGCCATTTTAAAACCAAGTTACAGTCCACTCCCATTATCAATTCGGCACATTTAACATTAAACCCCTATTCTGTACTTTGATATTAACCTATATGTTAATTATTTAAATTATTTTGTGCATATTTCGGCCCATAAATTCATAGGAAAAACCCAAAAAAAAAAATAAAAAAAAATAGTGGGTAGGTTGTCGGCTTATTGTCGAACAAAGAACTCGAACATTCCAGAACTTCCCTAACGTACCTAATACATAATTTGTGCCAATAATATCTCATATAATTTTCTCAGCTCTTAATTACTTACAAAATATTTTAATGTTTGACTCGCATATAAAATAAGTAATAACTGGTGCGTATTGTGAATTGCGTTCGGCTCATAACGGAATTATGAATAGTCGTTGCATTACTAAGTATTTTATCTATATATAACGTTTATATCTTCATATTCTCAATTTTTAAAACACAATATTAATTAACTTAGCATTATTTTAATAGTTATGAGTCGCATAACATCTCAAGTGCCCATACAAACATCGTCGGCTCGCTTCGGTACTTGATTTTTTGTGCATTCTGTAGGTAATAGGTACCTACACGGCGCCCGTGCGTAAACAACAGCTGTTACATTCATTCTCAATTAGGTATTCTTCATAGAATAAATAGTGACCTTCACATTGAATTCATATCTTATCTACGTTCTGTGTCTATACAAAAATATTATTAGGTATTACGTTACAGCTGTTTTAAATAAGAATTCTTATCGACGTTCTGTGTTTATACAAATATATTATAGGTGTTACGTTACAGCTGTTTTGAATAAGTCGGCACACTGTTGAGATTGAAACTGCTCATACCTACTTGCATTGTTTTCATTACGTTATTTTGTTTCTAACGCGCCCGCTAAGATTTGTTTATATCCAAACTTCAGGACATTAATATAATATTACAGACGACTTCTAACGCATTAATCTCCGCTCATCAAACATACACTAATACTATATTAGCATCAGGCGATCGGTCAGCTCATTTGTTAATTAACTCGTACACATTTTATGATAAAATTGTATACATTGTCGGCACATTATTAAAATCTATTTTCTGCGTTCCGCTCATTACTTTTAAATATTTAACTTAGTTACACGCATATATTTTTAAACATGCCTACAAAATCGCAAGCGGTCATATTTAGGCAAACTATAAAATCTATTAGTCGGCCCAGAGAGATCGCATTGGCATTACACAAAGGTGACTCAAAGTCTAACAAAACGGAGTTTAATGCGCGTTTTAAAGACCTACAAAATTTGAAACAAAAATTAGAAAATTTATACTGCGAAATTTTAGACGACGGTAGTGTTACAGAAGAAATTGAAAAGTTTTATACAGCCGGTTACGAGAACGCGCTATCCGAATATTATGATATTTTAACTGCAGCGGAAAATATAAGTTCCACTTCAGAGTCAAGTCAGCTCACTTCTGCCGTTCTGCCCAAAATTGAACTGCCAAAATTCAGCTCACGCGTTGAGGACTGGCCATCGTTTATTACGATTTTTAGGAGTCTTACAGACGACATGACGTCACTTACAGATGCAGTTAAGCTGCACTATCTTTTGTCTTGCCTATCGGGGGAGGCGCTCAGCATGATTGCGCATTTAAAAATCACAAATGATAATTACAGCGTCGCGCTCGATATACTCACACGTAGGTATGAAAACCGCCGTGTTCTGATAGATGGGTTTGTTGATATAATACTCGGCCTACCTAATATTCATATTCGATCAAGCATACGCGCGACGTTTTTAACTCCGCTCATTTCCGCACAAAGCGCATTAAATAATCTGCGTTTACCTATGGATAGTAATTACGTATTTGTGTCTATTGTAGTTAGAAAATTACGAGGCGAGCTCCGCACCCTGTTCGAAAGAAGATACGGCATCTCGGACACTCTGCCCACCTTAGGTGATTTGATTTCTTTTTTAGAGGAGCACGCGCGCTGTATCGAAACCGAATATTCTAATGCAACGCGCGGTGTTACCTACTCACCACAAACTGGGCCCTCTCGTCAACACACACCCCCCGCAAACTCTCCGCGCAGTCCACGTTTTAGACCAATTAGTCCCGCGTATCCTCGTAATACTCAGCGCTCGCCATCGGCTCACACTTTAAGTAGCTATCACGTCAGCCCAGTTCCTCATTACCCTCAACGCTACTGGCCCCCCTCCCCCCGAACAGAGCGGCGCGAGTACTCAGCCCGGAATACAGATAAACACAAGCGATTCTACTGCCCCTATTGTAGGAATACAGAACACAAACTTATCGCGTGTCCAAAATATAAACATCAGCCCACTCAAGGTCGTTGGGATTTCATAGAAGCCAACGACAGATGTCGTAAATGTCTAGGTCCGCATTTTGAAAATGAATGTCGTTCGACAAACTCATGCAAAGAGTGTGGAAGTGCAAATCACCACACCTCGCTTCATCGTCACGGAACTCCAAATTCTCCGGTGTCGTCAGCGCATTTGGTTCCTCCTCATTTACGTGCACAGCCCCGCCGGCGTGCTCAAGACAAGCCACATACCTACACGGCCTACACACAACATACGCGTGCACATCAATCATCATCATCAGACCCCAACCAATCGTCTGATCATGCACCGTCTACAACTCATCAATCTCAAAACAAAAAACAATGACTACCTACAATCACGGAGCACATAGAATTAGAAGATCAACCCAATAATTTAAAATGTCATTCAGCTCATAGTACACCTGCATCACATTCAGCTCATAAAATATCTAAATCTAGTTCAGCCCAATATTCTGTAGAATCAGCCCAAGTAAATTCAACTCAGCACATAGAAAACCCATTAAAAACTCCAGTGTTACTTCCCACAGTCGTTTTAAATATATCTGATAAATGCGGAGAATATCACAAGGCTCGGGCTTTATTGGACTGTGGTAGCATGATAACGCTCATAACTCAGCGCATGACTAGAAATCTTAATTTGCAACCAAAACAATGTTCATTAAAAATTACAGGTGTAGGTGATCAGCACATACAAAATTCTAAAGGTTGGGTCACAATAACATTTAGGCCCACACACCGTGACACGCCATCTATTACTACTACCGCTCATATTCTCAAAGACGTTACAGGTTATTTACCTTTGCAAAAAATACCAGATGTTATACAAGACTCAGCTCATCAGCTCATTCCATTGGCGGATCAAGCATATCATACTCCTGCGCCCATTGATCTCATTTTAGGCTCAGACGTTTTGGGTCACGTTTTGGATGGTACTAAGATTGCTTTGGGCCCGGGGAAGCCCATAGCCTTCGGCACGATTTTTGATTTTCCACTCATAGAACTCGTTGAACACTCATGCGATTCACCTGTAGCTCAAGTTAACTCTGCTCATATTACTCATACTCATTATACTCAGTCGGCTCACTCTGCACATTCTGCTCATTCTACTCATGATATTTGCAAAAGCCTGGAAAGATTCTGGGAGTCGGAAGAACCCCAGCCTCGTTCTGCTCATTCAAACCCGCTACACGAGCAATGTGAACACATATTCAGCTCAACCACCATTCGTGACGATTCAGGCCGTTACATGGTGACTCTTCCCTTCTTATCAGATGCACCCGTATTAGGTAGTACTCATGCTATTGCTCTACGTAGATTTCTCAATCTAGAAAAACGGTTGCAATCCGATCACACACTGCGACAAAAATATATAGAATTCATGAACGAATACATAAACTTAGGACACATGACACCGTGTCATCCGTCTACATTTACTCATAAACCTCATTATTATATTCCTCATCATGGCGTGTTCAAATCAGGTACTGACAAACTCCGCACAGTATTTGATGGCAGTTGTAAGTCATCCAATAGAGTCAGTTTAAACGATTGCCTGCACACAGGTCCAGCACTTCAACGAGACATTGTAGATATTATTATATCATTCCGCGCACATCGTATAGTATTCAGCACTGACATAAAAATGATGTTTAGAAATATTCTTTTAAGACCAGACCAAAGACACTATCAGCTCATACTCTGGCGATCGTCTCCAGATCGACCTCTGCTCACATATGCACTCAACACTGTTACATACGGATTGAGCTCAAGTCCATATCATGCTATCCGCACATTATTACAATTAGCTGAAGATGAAGGTCATCGCTATCCTCAGGCTGCCGAAATTTTGCGTAAATTTGTTTTCGTGGATGATGTACTTTGCGGCCATGACACCATAGAAGAAGCATCAGCACTCCAAACTCAGCTCATTGATTTGTTATCACTCGGTGGATTTAAACTTAGTAAATGGACATCAAACACACCTCAGCTCTTGCAAAGATTTCCAGACGATCAATGCGAAATGCCTAAAGACTTTGACATCAGCGCAGAGTCTCCATCAATTAAGGTTTTGGGTATTAGATGGATTCCCCGGTCTGATGAATTTACATATCACATCTCATTACCACCAGTTACCCACATTACAAAACGTTCAATTCTTAGCACAGTAGCTTCTCTCTATGACCCAAACGGTTGGGTTACACCCGTCATATTCCGCGCAAAAATACTTCTTCAAAGGTTATGGTTAACTAAATTGGACTGGGACGATCCCACTCCAAATAATATTACAGATGATTGGCAGCGCATCTATCATGATCTTCCGCACATCTCAGATATACATTTTCCCAGACATATCGCTCCACACAAATTCAAATCAACATACTCACTTCACGGCTTCGCAGATGCTTCGGAAAGCGGTTTTGCTGCAGTGATATATTTACAAGAATCAGCTCACAACGGATCTGTTAACGTTCACCTCATAATTGCTAAATCTAAAGTCGCACCGATTAAAAATAAACTCACAATCCCCAAATTAGAGTTGTCTGCTGCAACTCTATTATCTCAGCTCATGTTGCGTGTCTCCCAACAATTGTCTGCTCATCTCACAATTACACATCACGTTTGTTGGTCAGATAGTACCATAGTGCTTGCATGGATAAAAACTCCGCCCCATCGTTTACAAACATTTGAATCAAATAGAGTAACAAAAATTAACTCAAATTCACTCACACTTAAGTGGCGTCATGTACCTTCCCAATTAAATCCTGCTGACTGTGCAAGCAGAGGATTATCAGCTCAAGCTCTCTCCGCTCATGATTTATGGTGGTCTCCTCCTTGGCTCAAATTGCCAGAGGATACCTGGCCCAAGATGCCTTCAGCTCATACTCGACAAGACTTGCCAGGGCTCAAACCAAAATACGTACCATGCAATTTCTCGATACCCGGTGTCGATAGTGATCTGCTCACTCGCTTCAGCTCTTTAGAAAAACTAACTGGTGTCACTGCCTACATGAGGCGATTCATTCGTAACTGTAAACTAAATTCAAACTCGCGACAACTAGGCCCTCTAACTGTAAGTGAACGTAGAGAAGCATTACTCTTCTGGATCCGCTCTGTACAGCAGAATGCATTCGCAGAAGATATTCACCGCCTGCAAACCGATAGAATCTGCACAGTACGACTACAACGTCTGTCGCCTTTTACGCAGGACGGTCTCCTCAGAGTAGGAGGTAGACTCACTCGTTCGGAACTCACATACGATGCTCAACACCCATTCATTTTGCCTAGTTCTAGTCCGCTCGTAGACCTCATAATAGATCACTATCATCGCATACACTGCCACCCTGGCACGGACACGCTACATGCTATTTTACGTCAGCAATTTTGGATATTATCTGCCCGCCGCATTATAAGGCACAGAACGTTTAAATGCATAAGATGTTTCCGTTGCCGCGCTCAGCCCGAAGTACCTATCATGGCTGACCTGCCAGCTGATAGAGTCATACCTCAGCCCGTATTTAGTCACGTATCAACAGATTTCGCCGGACCGTTTCTGCTCAAATCAAGTCAATTACGTAATGCTAAGTTAATTAAGGGATATTTTTGCATATTTGTTTGCCTCACTACAAAGGCGGTTCACTTAGAACCAGTCTCATCGCTCACTGCCGAAGCGTTTATTGCAACATTACAAAGGTTCTGCTCACGTCGCGGACTTCCGGTATTGATACGTTCGGATTGTGGCACAAATTATGTAGGAGCTAGGAATCATCTACTAGAGGTACAACAATTTCTCAATGACAATAACGACGCCATTTCTCATAAACTCTCAACTCAAAATATAACTTGGTTACTCAATCCGCCTAAAGCCCCATGGATGGGAGGTATCCATGAGATTAATGTTAAATCCACAAAGCAACTTCTATACCGTGTTATCGGTGAGCAACACCTCACTTTCGAGGAATTCTTAACTCTGCTCACTAGAATCGAAGCTGTGTTAAACTCTCGGCCCATCAGTCCACTTTCGTCCGATCCCACGGACTATCAGCCCCTTACTGCTGGCCACTTTCTCATTGGCCGTCCGCTCACAGCTCTCCCCGAGCTGACTCTAGATGAAAGAGTAATATCTCCGCTCAAACGCTTTCAGCTCATTCAATCACTCTCTCAGCGCTTTTGGAACCTTTGGACCAAGTCCTACCTCCATACCCTTCAAATCCGCTCCAAATGGCTTTCCTCTTCCTCTCCACCCAAAATTGGAGAACTGGTTCTGCTCAAGGAGGACAATTTGCCTCCTCTACAATGGAAGATGAGAAGAATCTCACGTCTGCTACCTGGGAAGGATGGAGTCATCAGAGTTGTGGACTTGGACACGACTCAAGGCCAGCTGCGGAGGCCTGTCGGCAAGATTGCCCGGCTCCCACTGGATTCTGCTCAGGATGGGGCTCAGCTCGCCGCCTGTGCGGGCCCCCCAGGATGTTCGCGCCAACCCTAGCGCGACGTTTAGAATAAACACAAAGGACATCACTACGTGAAGTATGGCCGACCGACTCAGGGGCGTTGTCAGAGAGTGACGAACACTTGCAATTAAAACCCCTCCCGCGCCGGATGCATTTTCAGCTCATCCCGAAACCTAGTGAACGCGAACGCGTGTGCGCATATTTATTTGTGCTCGTTAATATAATACCAAATTCGCCGGCGAACCGCGATAAATCTATCGATAATCCGCTCAACAGCTGTGTAGTGTAGTGAGAAGAAACCTCCGCCCAGATACAGAACCACCAGCTCAACAATAAGGTCAGTCCCAGATTTCTCCAGCCCTCACATTAACCTATATACCTACTTCCCTCAACTCAAAGTCGTATGTGTAAGTTCCTAGCTTACACACTCCCGACTCTCTTGCAGGCCCCCCAAATATCTGGCTCCCCAGACCCTAGCTTCTACTCGCGCGGCGGGCTTGAGCTGGTTTCTGTGGCCGCAGTGGGTGCGGCTCGGCGGTTGTCGCACGGCAGTGAGGCCGGCGAGGCGTCGGGCGAGCGCGGAAAGCTCGCGGTGGGCTGGTGTGGACCGCGCGGCTGAGCAGCCAGAGCGGCGCGGTGGTGTCGCGGCTAGGGAGCCGGCGATGAGCGGGCTGTGCCCGCGGTGGTGCGGGTTGCGTCCACTTGTTGGACGTTGTAGCGTCCAGGATAAGCATCAGGCTGGCGGGGATCGCTCGCCTGCGCAGTACGGCGCGAAGCGCGCTTAGGATTTGCCGAACCCTGATCGGCTGTACGGGGCGGAGGCCCAGACTCGCCGCAGGCCGCCGTCGGAGGGCATTCGGGCGGGGGGGTACCAGTACACCCCCGCGAGAATAACGAAGGCGACCCGGGGCGGGCGGTGTCCTGTCCGCACAAGCTAGGTTCGGCGAGCGGGCGTTGGAGCGTGCGGTCCGGGATCGAGCGTGAGCTAGACCTCGATGAGGCCGGGCTGTGCATCGTCTCGGAGTCCGCACGAGAGTTCAGGTGGTCGTAGCGTGGTAGCCACAGATCATAGTCCGTCATGTTCAACACAGATGGAACACAACATAAAAACACACGAGTCACACAAACAGTCAACACTGAACGGCAACAAGTGTACGTATCACAGAACAAAAGGTACTCACACTTAACGTGGACAGACGATATACTAAGTGTACATACACGAAGACGGTACACACACTTAGGGGGGCTGTCTCCTCGTGACCAACGTTGAACCGAAACTCAACGGGAGGCCAGGAGCAGGGCAACTCCCCAGCAAGGCGTAAATCCACACCTTATTCTAATGAATAAGGAGTGAACTGACGATCGCTATACGGAGTCTGTAGGCACTGCACTTTAGAGGGAGTGTCGGCACGAACGTGGAGTGAGACACTACGACACGCTGTTAGAGAGAGGGGGATCCATGAAATGAGTAACAACTAGCCCCTCATTTTATACCTGCACTTTACTATCACGTCACACACAACACAATAAAACGCGGCAAAACTTGTCTGATCTTGTCCGCTAGTTTGCTCGCCGGCGGCGTGTGGAGTGAGTGAGACGGCGACATTCAAATACGTTCAAGTAAAAAAAAGCCATTTTGTTTGTTAATTATCCATGCGACTTGTGTTACATCGGACGGCTATCATACGTAGGTTACTTTATCGTAAATAAACATTCTTACGCTTTAGTTAGACAACTCTAACTCTGTTCGTGGTGTGTTAGTGGTATACAATGGCTGAACAATTGTGTATAAGGTGTCGTGAACCAATTGGTACACGGCGTAGATACACCTGGTCTTCCCGAGAGCAAGAATTTATTAATATTGCTCAGATTGTAATCGACGAACTGGTGGATAATGAAGTAAGTAGTTTTCTATCCCTTTTTATTTTAATTCCCTTTATGGAATATGACATTATAAGTGTTGTACCTAGAACGTTTCGTGTGGGTTGTCGTATTATTATTTATACCCCCAAGCTACACGGCTGCCTTTTTCTAAGTATAAGTACACATTACCGATCAAAGCAAAGTAATTAAATACAAAAAATAAAAATATAATTTACCATGTTGCAAACATTGACCATAACTTAAATGGGTAGGATATAACAGTTCACCACTATCAAATTATTTTGGTAGCTTCTCCATAACATTTAGACTTACCAAGATCTTTTATTTTTATAGGTACTGCCAACCGATTTCATTTGTCGACCCTGTTGGCAACGAGCGGAAAGGTTGTATCAGGCGATTTTACGCGCTCAACTTCAAGACGACGACGATAATGATGCACCACAGGAAAACGTCGGTAATCAACGACGCCAAACAATATTGCCTGGATTCAGCGTACGTAAATTATAAATTATAATATTATATTTTGTATGTAAATTTTTGTTTTATTTGTGGTGTAATGTCTCATTGTGTCAAATAAATGTTTATTATTATTATTATTATTATTATTACTCTAAATAGTACTAATCTCTGCATTTTTCAACCATGTGAGAATATGTCTAGACGTTGAGTACCAGAAGAAATAATTCTTCGCATGTTGTGCCGGTACAATATTATTATTACAGAAAATGGGCGAGTGTGTGAAGAATACCTACAGGAAGATATTTGGCATTTACTTTCACTACAGGATAACCTCACAGAGGAATTCACTGCTGATCAAATAGTCCATACGTTAACTATGATGAAAAATAAAATCTCGACCGATTTTTTGAATTTCGAGCATTACGAAAACATAAATGCAAATGAGCTGCACACGTGGATAGTCTTTACTCACCTCCAGTTCTCTGATGTGCTGGAAAACGTAACCAGTCTGAATCGACACCGCGACAGACGGACAATAATGGCAGCAGTATTAGCAAAAATGCGTACAGGCGATTCTAATGCACGGTTAGCATCCATATTTAAAATTTCCTTCAAAGAATCAAGCTTTCAACGAAAGCTAAATATAGGCTTGGAAGCGCTTTTAAGCGACTTTGTACCATCCCGTGTCGGATTTGGCCATATAACCAGAGAGGAAGTAGTGCAGAAGAACCTTATGATTCCAGGGCGTTTATTTGGCAATCCAGATAGTCCAATTGAAGAAAGACAGTTGATTACTATTCTCGATGGCACATACATATATCTCCAAAAAAGCTCTAATTACTTTTTCCAGAGAAAATCGCACAGTAATCATAAGTTCCGAAACCTTTTGAAGCCTTTTATACATGTTTGTTGCGATGGAACGATAATTGCAGTAGAGGGACCATACGCTGCAACAACCTCCGATGCCCAGATTTTAAACAATGCTTTAAATGACGAAGATGGCGTGTTGCACTGGTTTTACCGGGATGGAGATATTTTCATCCTAGACCGTGGCTTTAGAGATGCTATAAGCAATCTGGAGGCATGTGGTTATGTGGCTCAGATGCCAGAAACAAAGTACCCGAACGAAACCCAGCTTATGACCAGGCTAATAAATCTAGACTTGTGACCATTTGCCGCTGGGTGGTTGAAGTGATAAATGGTCGCTTCAAAAGAGATTTTCGTTTACTAAGACATGTTCACAGTAACCGGGCATTACGTAACATGATAGATTATTTTAGAATCACGGCAGCATTGCTGAACAGCTACCATGTCCTAATTGACAACAACGTGCACGCAAGCGATTTCCTTGAGATAATTCATGAACGAATCAATACGCCAAACAGTTTGGCAGAACTTGTTATAAGAAACAATTATAATAGACGGAGAGTTTCAGGCCATGGGAGCCGATATGCCTGAATTCAATAATTTCCCTAGACTGACAGAAGAAGAATTGACGCTGTTTGCTTTGGGCAGCTATCAACTGAAGCAAGCCCGTAGTTACTACGGTGAACACGTACAACCAGATGGAGCTTTCATCATAGAACTCGCCGGCCGGGGATATTCCTGTGGAAGAAGTTCGGGAGATGGTTGGACGGGATCTTCTACTTCGAGGCCGTATACAATCTCGCCACGTTTCGTCGAAAACGTATCATGTATACATTACAGCTGATCCAGCACTTCATGGAAGACAGGCCATTCCATATTATTACTGCTCATGCCCAATAGGGAAACGGACAATAGGGTGTTGTTCACACACCATGACTATTGTGTGGTACATGAGTTTCGCACGGTATGCTGAATTTATACGCCCACCGGAACTAGGTTTGGAGGGTGTTATAGTTTCATTGCATGAGAATTAGAAGACTTTTGTAATTGAACTCTAAAATATCAGTTATTTTCAGTCTGATATAAAATGTAAAAATCAATAAATATATGAAAATGGCGAATGATCCAACTTGTTTTTTTTTGACTTAGAGTAATCCTACAACTTTGCTGCCATATTAACTATTGCTCCAAATGACTAGTACTAAATACACGAACCATTTTTTTTTGTTGGCCGGCACTTTCAGAAAAGGCCCAAAAATGTATGGGGCCTGAAAGTTCTCCTTTACGAAAGAAAAAATAATAATGGGACAGGGATTCGCCTGATGATTTTTAAAATTCACATATGTTTCAAGTCCGTGTCGATTCATTCACTTTAATCGATGTTTTTAACCAGGTCACCTCACTATGAAGATAAAACTGACGGACGTTCAAATGTTACCTACTATAATGACTCCACTGTACGTCACAAGTTGCTACCGCCATACATTTTTTAATGACAAAAGTATGGCGGGTGCACTCGTGATGTCATAGGCCGATATATCGCTCTTTCATATTGTAATTTTAAATTGTTTGTACCTTCGTTATTTTGTAAGATTAACGAAAATCGGTTATACATTGTTTATTATCATGTGGTCTTACATCGAATAGACGAAAAAGAAATTTTAGGCAACATGCCTATGATTATAATTATTTGTATCTTTATCGATAACTATTACAAACAGTACAACACTTTTCAGTTACGTAAACAAATCTAATGACATAAAATGCAATGAATAGGAAAATGAAATATACGTGGCTATGGATATAATAAATGAAAATATCTAATTGCGTTGCAATTACTTCATGAAATGTTTATATTATTCATAAAATCGGCTACTAACCTGTGTAAAGACTGATTTGTCTTTATTGCATCGCACTATGCAATACAACATATTTTAGACATGTTAATTATCACTTTTACAAGTGATAATTCAATCAAGTTAAATTTTAAAGGTAAGTCCTTTTAATCTCCAGGAAATTCATATTTATACAAAACATGTACAAAACATAAACAACTTTTGTCAGGAGAACTATCATAAAAATTGAACTTACAATGGCGGACTGTGACACATTTTGTTAATCGTGAGTCGTGACAGTTTTTTGGCAAATGGTCATCAAATGGTTATAAGCCGACGCCATATATTTAAAAAAAATCGTGACAGTTTGAAAGTCAAATGTTTCTAAAATGAGGAACAACAAAAATGTTGCTATCTCTCTTATCACTGAAAATTATTGCATTAGATAGAAAAAGACCAAATTATATTTCACACATTTTTGTCATTTTTACATCTTATTTTTATAAATTTTATACGCCACCAACTTGACAGTTGATAAAAATTCGTGCAAAAACTAAATTTATGAAAATAAATATATTTAAAAAATACGGTAGCTATGTACGGTCAGTTATTTAAGATTAAAATGCTATCTTCTTATTTTACATAAGTAGTACTAATTTGTTTTTATACAATAAAATACTAATCAGAATATTTAAATGTTTCAGAACGTTACCAAAAGGTAAAAAGGAGAAGAAGAAAAGAATTGATTTTTTTCTAAAATTGCACGGAATAGTAATGTAATTATTTTGGTTTGTAAATAAATTTGTCTTCATTTTTAAAATAATTTTATTTAATAGGTATTTTGAACTTAAATATACATAAGTACGTTGAATGTTATGTCCAACATAGTTTAATCTGATCGGACATTTCATATCTCTTTACATATTAAATATATAATAAATTGCGGCTTTTTAAAAATTTGCTATGAAACAAATTGCAGTGATTTTCCAATTTCATATTTTTGCTGATTGCGAACTTTGTGTAAACAAAAAAAGAGCTATACATATACATTGTACTTTGTTCATTTGTCTTTGCATTAATTGTATGTTTAACAATTTACCAGATACAATAAACACAGTGTAGGTACATCTATTCAAAGTAAAATCACAAATTAATGTAGGGCACAAAAGCACGTATGACACCTCAAATAAAGTGTATATAACTGATAAACTATTGTTTGTAGCGTCCATCAAAATGTCTGATGAAGAATCAATGGGTGAACCAACGGATCAGTCGGAAGATGGAATGGAAAAGTCAAAAGAAGAATTAAAGGAGCAAACAACTGGTTTGGAAGATCAAAAGGATGTCTTGGGAGACCTGATGGTTGAGCTGGATTCAGATGAGGAATCAGCACATGATAAGGATATGATGAGCATGTTTGCCAGTGTGTGGGTGAAGGTGGAAGTAGAGGAGGACTCCAATCCCAACAGGGCATTTAATCTTAACAGGTATTTATAGGAGTCCTTTTATAAAATATAATATATCGCATGTTTGAGATTTCTTATCTTCTTCATCTCCGAAAGATAAGAGATTATTATTTGTAGTTTTCTCTATGAATATTAGTATAATTATAAGTTACATAGAATACAAAATTCATTGTATGAACTTTGTATTCATTTATTAATATACTTGTGGGAGTAGTGGAAAGCCTCAAAGGGAGATCTCCGACCGAGTGAGATGGTAGACAGTAATAACACACAGGACTTCTTGCACTATTTCCACTTTAATAAGTATTTTACATTAATTTTAATATATTACACTACCGGTTTCGACAAAGTCATCATCAGGTGTAGGTAGATTAAAATTTTAAAAAATTTGTAAACATTGTGCAAAGGGTTGCCAGCATCATGAAATTTTTACAATTTTGTGCAATGTAATTTAAATTTTTATACAAACTTATTCTATTTTCTACTGTATATCACAAATTAATATTAGTATAATATTATAACACATTAGATTGATAAATTAATAACTTATTGATTTGTAATGTCATAGAATTATGTAATTATATAGAATGGATGTCAGAATATAAAATTAAAAATATTACTATCACCAATGATTCAATTAAATTAAAATGTAAATTAATACATAAGAATCTAAAATATTATAAATAATGGCAAATAAATTATACGAAATTAAAACGTCAAATTTAAAATTAATAAATTATGTAAAAAATTCATCCAAAATTAATACCAATGTCAAAAAGTCATAACATAAGAACATAGTATAACCTATAAATATTAATTAAATTAAATGTCTTGCAATATTATGGAGCTCGAAAGAGATGGTATGCTTGGTCAGGCCGAAGCCCACTTGTATGCATTTCGGATGTTGTATATATATATATATATCGCTATAATCTAATCTTAGAAAACTTTGATAGCGCAATTCAGGATTCTGGCACTAATTGGTCCGCCACAACCTTATTACTAAGAATCAGCTTTGAATTAACTTAACACAGTTAACATTTCCAGTAATGGTTTAATTTTTAAGTCAAATTTAAAAAAATTAACAGACTTGCTAACTTCGATAAATATTCCCAAGTCCATTAATTGTTAATCTAATGCCTACTATCTACCAAAGGGGATTTTTGAAAGTGGATATATTCACATTATTCCATATTATTTACCGAAGTATACATATTTTACCTGACCAGAATCAAAACCAATTGATTTTTATTTAGATCACTAATGCAACAATATAAAAATGCAATTGTTATCAAATATTGACGGATTAACAATTAATGTTTACTTGCATTTAATCTTTGAAATGTAACAATTAAACATTCAACGTTTTTGTTTTCAACATTCAAAGTTAACGTTTTTAATAGCAGATTAAAATTACAAAATGTTAGTTTTGTAATTTTGATTAACTGTGCTCAGCTATGCTAACAATTCTTTTGTTTATATATCCTATCAGATAGAGAAAGGATACTGGCGAATCCTGCCCTATTTACCATCAAGCGCGACCAAGTTTCAAATATAATATGTTGTTTAATAGTAGTTAAAAAGTTAATATTGTAGTTTGGGAATAAAAAGTTATGAATCTCCGAATATCAGAGAATTCATGTGTAAAATACGTACTTATCTGTAGTAATCGTTGTCATCTGTATAGTCTATGGTCATCATCCTGTAAATTGTCAATTTAAGGCGTAAATGCTCCATCTAGTGGCCTAATAGATAGTTTTTTTTATTGGAGTATAAAGTTATTTTCTCTTTCTATAGTTCAACAGTTTAGTACTATATGAAAAAAAAAAATGTTACTTGGGGTTTGAAATAGATCCCTCTATACTATTTATATTTATACCAAGAAAAATAATTACAATGTTTTTGATTTTCGTAACGTGAAAGTGACGTCTATCATTTATCTATTAGCATATTGCATTTCCAAAGAAACTAGTTGTTAATTTCATTATGTAATTGACATGGTGATGTCAATTAGTGAAGAATATAGAAAGTAGAATATTAGTGGTGACTAATAGATGTCGCTTTTCCGCAAAACTCAATAGGGCAATTTATTGAACAATAGGTTATGTTATATTCAATCAATTATCTTTTATCCCCCGAGTTTAATGTATAATAAAAAAAGCAATAACTCTTTTTGTTTCTATGTTCATAAAGTACAACTTACATTAAATATTTTTTGTGGCCACATATTTTAATTTCCAGGCAGTAAATGTATGGAGACTTGTTAATATGAATATGAATATTAAAATCTTTAAAGGAGACCAGCCTTTAAAGATTTTAATATTTGTAATATAATAAGACATAAAGACTGAATTAACCTTTTATCATTAAGCATTAAATATTTTTCAGTTGTAACGCAGAGCAATCTAATAGAACTTTGCGTGTGAGGCCAAAAGCAGGAACAGCAAAGTATGAGTAAGTTTCATTTAAAAAAAATACAGTACATAAGTTGGGTACTATCTAAAAGCGTTAACATAAATTCCTCTATTTGTATTTTAGATTTGACGAAGATGATGTAAATAAGGTCATACGTTCAGGGAAAACAAATAAAAAACCTAATAAAGTGTTAAAATGTGACCAATGTGAATACACAACAAGTTACAAGAATTGTTTGAATATGCACATTCTTAGCCACCACACGGACAGCCGGCCCCATGCCTGCCACTACTGCGGGTACACCACCAAGTACCCCACCTCGCTTAATCGCCATATACTTATTCAGCATGAATTGAAAGACATGCCACAAGAGGTCCAGAAGGCTGTTTATAAGTGTAACGATTGTGACTACACTTCACATTTTAAATGGAACTTGAATGCTCACAAAAGGAAACACAAACTGGTCAAACAGTTCAAATGCACCCAGTGCAACTACTGCACAGCTTATAGACACAACTTTATGAAGCATAGCAAGGTTCACACTGAGGGAGTATTTTTCAAATGTGACAAATGTCCTTTTGTTACACGCTTCGAAGGACATATCACGAGACATTTGGCCAAGATACATAATGTAGTAAGTGAAAAGGCTTCCAGATGTGACCTTTGTGACTTTTCAACAAAGGTGCGTTGGAGGCTCAATACACACAAGCAAAGAAGTAAGCAAGAAAAGCCATTACATTGCCCTTATTGTGATTTTGTAACTATGTACATGTGTGAAAGTAAAAAACATAAAGCTACACATTATAACAAAATATATGGCTCACCCGCTGGCCAGAAAATTGAACAAAACCTATCAATAACTAATACAATTGATATGTTAGAACCATCAGAATCACCAAGTAATGTAGAAAAAATAGAACCTCCTACCAACACTCAGAGCAAAAAGAAGGGTTCAAATCAAAATTATAAACTTGATCCTGAATGTGTGGATTGGAACAACATTCAAGTTATTGAGTCGGAAGACAAGGAGAAACCGTTCCTCTGTCACATGTGCTCATACACTTCTAAATTCAAAGCTGCAGTCCAGAGACATTTTCAGCGGCACCATACAGGCAGCACGAACAGACCATACAAGTGTTGTAACTGTGAATTTTCCACCAAAACGAAAGACCAGATCGCATTGCACAACAAGAGAAGTATATCTGATCAACCGATGGTCTGCAAGACATGCGGTTTTACTACAAATTATAAGTGTCAGTACGTATCCCATCAGAAGCGTCTACACTATGACTACAAGTGTAATTCGTGCTCCTACACTTGCCGACTGAAGTATGAATTACAAAAACACTATGCAACTATGCACCTTGGGACTGGTTTGAAATGCAAATTTTGTGACTACACCGCAACTAGAAAGGAAAGTATACTCTGTCATGAAACCATTCACACGGGGGAAAAACCTTTCAAGTGCTCCCTATGTCCATACATGTCAGTCAGAAGGTCTCTACTCGAAAACCACATAAAAAGGTATCATAATGAGCAAAATAAGAATGTCACTATTATTAGTGATGATAAGATAGCATCTTTGAAGGTATCTTTACCGCCCAATACTTTTGGCACATCAGGTGTGGCTTGTGAGAGTAAATAGATGGTAGTAAAAAAAATAATAATTTGCTTGCAAACTTGCAAAATGCTATAGTAATAAATTATGTATATTATAAAAGTATCAATACTGCTTTTAACTTTGCTGTAGTTTCTATAGCGTAGATATTCCTTTTTTGGCTCATTGCCTTGCCATACCAATACTAAATAATGATCAAATTTTGTTTTTACTAGTAAATGCATAATGCAACACTATTCCATATATTATTCAAAATTATTTAGTTTCGTTAAGTCCTAAGTGTAGAAATGTTAAACTATTAAGGGTTAATCATATATATAAAATATAAAGTTGCAGAATAAAAATGAAATGCAACACTGCTAAATAATTATTGTCATTGTGCACACTTTTATCAATGTGCCATTGGAAAAATTGTTTTATTTGATAAAAAGGTTGCTGGTTTTTAGTTATTTTTTTGCAATTACCTCTGCAAATTAATACCTACAATTGTCAAAATATTATAATAAATATTTTTATTTTAAACAATTGTTTTAGTATATTTGTGCAACACGTCGCATTACGAAAAACTTGTGTCTCAAAATAGGGACCAGTTAGCCCGGCTTTCTCGAAATAGACACTCGCTAAAGCGGGCCACATACTCTCAAGAAACGACAAGGAGTAAATAAAACAATGAGTCAAGGACGAATACCTTTTATTGAATTTTCATTGTGCATATTTCGGTAAATATAAAAAACATATGGCAAAATAAATTTTAACCGAGCGTGCATTCTTTACAAAATAAAACAGCACGTGGCGTTACAGCCCGAAAATATATTAAAAAGGGGACCTACAATATAACAACAATTTTATACATAATTCATTTGACAAAAATAACTGTCTCAACTTTGTCACTTCGATAAATTCTATGAGACGGAAGCTGTTCGTAGACTAGAATGACTAGGACGCCGCACGCAGGCGCGCACGCCGCGCCGCACGCACGAGCGGGCGCAGCGTGCGCGGTGCGCGGCCGCTCCCGAGCGGTTAGACCAGCGATAGCATTCCCGCGTCGTGCAATTTTGACAGCTGTCTACATACCACACCACCAACACGCGCGCGACAACACGACACTTTTATTGCTAGTAAAATAGAAATACAATATCATTGCAACATTACAATTTTTGTTCAAAAATATATATTTTTTGTAACATAGTGAGCAGCTGCAAAATCACAAACATTGGGTAGCCGCCGAGACTAACGTTCTCTAATCATAATAATAATCGTTTCGATTACTATTGTAATATTCTTATGCTAGCCGTAAATATTTAACGTTACAATATATTCTAGATTATGCAGGCAGAGACTAGAATCGAATGGCGTATAACGTAATAATATACTTAGAGGCCGCGCCTCGGTGATGTTGGGACAGATATTACATAAAAAAAGAAATACATAGATGTACCTATCGAGTCTACAGCGCTCTGCCATCTGAGGGTCAATTACAATTTCTTAGCTAGCTAATTTGAACTGTGATCATATAATTAGAGAGTCGGAACATTAACAAAGGGTTACCAACATAACCAAGGCGCGTTAACCGAGAGCTGTGCAAGTGTTAGCTTCCAATAATCAAAAATACCGTCAGTCGTCAACTGCACACGGGCGACATTCACTACCAAATACAATACATTCATTTGAAAAATTTACCCAACAAGACTTAAATTTCTTTTCAAAATCTTAATTAGCTATGATTATATTTGTACAATGATAAACTTTATGCATTTGAATAAAACTTCTATATACATATTATCATTATATATTATACATTTTGTATTGGATTATTACTACAAATATTTTGTGATCATTCATTTTGTTTCCAATTAGTAGGAAACAAACTGTTATGTTTTGGAGATATTATGTAGCTCTATGAGCCACTTTACAAAAGGTTAATTTGAACAACAATTATTGTTTAAAGCGTCAAGAAATACTGACCGAACATTACTCTCATAATTATATGTAAAATCGAATCAGGGTGGCAATTCTCGTAATTATTATCGGTTAAACATTTCTCCTAGCCCCGTGTGCGCCTATCATAATCGGTAAGATAACTACATCGAGAAATTTAAAAACGATAATTTAGCCGCCATTTAAACTCGCGGGGGAAAACCGATATCAACTTTAAAATATTAACTATAATATCTATATTACTGATAGCATCAACCGCCAAGAACAATCACATACATTCATCTCATATTGGGATAATATCTCTCACTCCCGAAAAGGCGTAATTAAGTGGAAAGCAACCATAGACTACAAACGCTTCAGTTCCATCCTCCAATCACATAAAACTCGTCGCAAACGGGCGACTGACTGAGCCCGTTATGCGCTCCCGCTACACAGTTGTCATACATTTTGCGCTATATACACAGCGCTACTGCGTGTGGCCTGTACAGGCAATTTATGAAAATTTTGTAGCTGTAGCGTGCGACAGCTACATTCGGTAGCCCGTTTGCCCAAGCCTAAATGGGATGTCGTAGCCCATTCGACATAGTAATAAAGTTCTCTTTTGAAATCTAGCGATATGCCAATCTATTTTTGCTAGCACGTGTAATTTTTTAATCTACATAAATAAAATACATTTCAAATTCAACCAAAAATCGATTTAACAAGGCACCGAATGAACAAACACAACATCTACCGAAAAGTACGCAAAGTTTTATAAACACAAAAAATAAATAATTTAAATTACAATATTATATTATATTATATTCCGTCTTACAATATTTAAAACTCTATTTAAAATTATATACAAAATGTTAGAAAAACGGTCTGTATTACTATAGTTTTAAAGTGTAGATGCGATGTTTGCCGGCTTTATAAATGGTGTTTGGCAGTGTTAGGAGAAAGGTGAATGAATGCCTCAAGCAACACTTTCGCTTAAATTTCGCAAAAAAATATAAAAATTCTTAAACAATAAGTACTTGAGTGTCAAAATGCCTACAGGGAATACGCGATATAAGTACTGCTCCCAAAGCCACTATAACACTATAATAATACAAAACCGCGGACAAAAAGCGCAATTAAATTACAATAAATAAATCAGAATGAGTTTTGTCAATATATCTGTCCATATTTACATAACGATTTATATACAACCGCATCAAAACCGTCCGTCTTTTAGCCGGTTCAGTCAGTTTATTTTGTAAGTAAGCTAGCTAAATAAACCTTTAACTTCAAAAAGCCGGCCCGGCTAAATAGATTTTGATAGATTTAACTGATTTCGATTAATATATTACCCCAGCTTTATCCGGCTACAATAATGTGATACTAAATACGGCCATATTTAAAACAAATCTAGCCGCCCGTAGCCGGTTAAAGTTACAATTTAAAAAGCTAACGTAAAGCGTATTCAACATAGCTCGGGCTACTCCAAAATGCGTCCTATCTAAGAGATCTAATATTTTAAGACTTGCTTAAATGTTCAAGTCGAAAACCGCATACTATATAAGGAGTTTACTTAAACATACATACAAAGTAATCGTTTACTATCGCTAGGAATTAGAGAGTTTATGTGTTCTGTCAGTTCTCACCTAACTAAAAACAATTTATATATACGATACAATAATATGCGGTGTTCACGATACGACAAGTCCTTACTTTATCTTGTAAGCGATAAGGTAGCTTTTACGTCCATGTCGATATGTCGGGTCATCGCTAGCTTCTCTATATACTATCTACGGCCAGACAGACAGCCCTACACTCATTATTATAAGTGTAATACCGTCGTCCGGCTAAACTTTAAAGTATACATCCAATAGAGGCCGTGTAGTCGTTCGATACTTGGATACCAATTCTCCTCTAACAATCAATAGTCAAACTTATACTTTTAGTATCATCTCCAATTTGCTTTTTAGTATAACATTATTCCAGAAAAAAACTTTCATCATCAAAAGAGGATACGTCACAACTCGTGCCATTGAACGTACACGGTACGTACGCACTTGGCGTGTACGTATACAAGCATCGCACGACTGCACGGGCCGACGTCAACTCGGTAACAAATCACGTGGCGCCGGGCTGCGACGCGACAGTCAACAGTCTGCTACATGTCTGCCAGTCTTAGGCTTGCCACGCAAAACCTGCAACGTTAAAATACCTACCTTCATTTTGATGTAAAAATATAACTTGATTTTTTATTATTAAAGAAGTCCAGTAGCTAAAGATTCATTGAATACATTGTCACATAATATCCAGATCACGTAGTAGCATTCACCATCCTTACACTTTCGGAAGCGTTCTAGAAAATTCTTAAATTCATGGTAATGCTTGTAAACTTTACTTTGTTTCGTGTAACGTTACGTTATGACTTTTAGGTAAAAATTGTTACTAACATTTAAGGAGTTATTAGTAATTCTAAATTAATTTCGAATGTGTACCGTCCTCACCTAGGGCGCGATGGAGAGCGGTCGGAAGCGGCGCGCGCGCGCGGCGTTGTGCGCGGGCGGGCCGGGCGGCGGCGCGGGCGGCGGCGGCGAGCCGGACGACGACGAGCCCGACGTGCCCGCGCCGCGCGCGCGTGTGTTGCTTCCGCCGCCGCTAATGATGATGATGATAAGATTAATATTCAACTGTATAACAACATTAACTGCCGTAGTGAAAAGTGTAACCGCTAGTTTTACATACAAATTTCTAAGTGATGAATATACGCACGGTAAGTCGTGGAATAGAAATGATAAAGAAGATATATTATATTTTATAGGTATATATATTCGATATAATACTTTACGGCTTTTTGTACAGTAAATAATAAATAGTAGTAAATGTAGTCATAAGTAATGCCGATAGTGTTTTTATTACATTTTTTTATTGATTTTATTTTAAATAGCCGCAAATGTAGTCAAACACTTTTCTTTTTCCCGACGTTTCGGCTAATTTTCAGCAGCCGTGGTCACGGGAGGGCGAAACGCCGAAACGTCGGGAAAAAGGAAAGTGCACCGCGATACAGTCCGTAAGCATTTAATACAATGAACAATGTTCGCGTAACATAAGAAATCAATATAATGCCGATTTAAAAAAAATGTAAATTCTCATGTCAATGTCAAAAAATAGCATTAGTTTAGCTCCTGCCGAATATCGCTTAACGCGCCTTCAACAATGACCTACCTGGGCGGGTGCTGCGCGTGCGGCGTGCGCGTGCGCGGGCGGGCGAAGCGCAGGTTGAGGTCGCGCGCGGGGTCCGCGGCGTACTTGTCGGCGTTCTGGCGGCGGCGGCGCAGCGCGGGCGTGAGCTCGGCGGCCTCGGGCGCGCGGTCGCCGGCCCAGGAGGCGCACTTCGCGAGCCTCACCTCCCCCCCGCCGCCACCGCCGAGACGAGCTACTGGGATGCGGGACCCGCTGCCCGATGATCGCTGGAAGAGAAACACTAAATTATAATAATAATAAATTGAAGTGTAGAGTAAATGAGGATAGTGATGTTTGTGCATCTTATCTTCAAATGTGACTGCATAAATGATAAATACATTTAAAATCATAAGGCAAACACCTCATTGCGTGAAAGAGTAACAAGTAGATTTTTACGCATCTATACAGTCTCATAAGTCATCGCATTTTGTAATGCAAGTACGATGTAACGTAGCACATATTTTCCTCTCCGTAAAATCAATTATTTCGGTGCTACTTGCGTCATCTATGATTTGTATGCTTAATTATTTTAGTCATTCAGAGGCTTTAGCGCCACCTATCGGCCGCACGTCCTTACTAAAACGGCGTTAGCCTTGCTATTCATATTTGGTTCATAGATCGATTTTACTTCAGTCTTAAATCTTAAAAAAATAATAATTTAACCTTGAATACTAATTAAAATACAGTAGAATTACATTATTATATCCCATAATATATTGATTATTAATATAATATCTTTTTATTTTGATTTGTGGATTTTTTCTCTTTACGCTTTAGTTTTTAGTTGTCAAATGTTAAGAAAAAAAAGACGAAGAAGGGTATTTAAGGCACTTCGTCGAATATCGTTTTCCTTTTAGAATAAAATTTTCTATAGACTCGAGATGTAGTCGTTTTATTTCTTAATCCCGTTTTTACGGTGAGATTTTTATATGTGTTGTGAAGTTTTATTTGGTAAATAACGCTTGTATTAAAACACATTATTTTTTCATGTAAATTATCACCTTGTAACATTAGTTGTCAATTATATCAGGCGAACACGTGCTCATTCTTTCCGTTTTTGCATTGATTTATTAGGTTAGAGTATTCTCGTTTATTTTGCTTACCCTTGATTTTGATTGTTTGGGGTTAAGATCATGGCGGCTGTGGGACTCCAACTCCACATACTTGTATGGATTTTCCAGGGACCTATACCGGAGTATAGGTCCCTGGAAAATCCCTGGAAAATCCAATCCGGGTTCATCGCACCGTTTCGCATGGACTTATGGCTAGTTCCACACATCCGGATTTCTGAGTGCCGCTAGTTGTATTCTGGACTGAACTGACTGGCTTCGGACCCAGTCTGCACCGCCCCTTGGACGATCTACATCGCGGCGAATATACCGGCCTGAACGACAGAGACGCTACCGGAAGTTGGGCTCCTCGCGCCACGTGCTGACTACACTCCTGGACCCAGCTAAGTGCCCGCGTAGTTAAAGCCCCTCCGATTCCCACAACCACCAAGAAGCTAAACCAGATCTTTCGGCCTTCTGCCCACGTCCCCTTTTTATTAAATATATTTGTTGTCGTCGTTGGTAATTCTTCGTTTCATTTAAATCACCCGTAACAACGATAAGGGTCAGTACACACCGCCACGAGACGCGGCGTTGTATTTTTAAGACAGTGGATAACTAAACGGAACTCTATTCGCTACACAAAAAGAAACACGATTCATATGACACCAGTCATACACTGCACATGCGCTGTGCAGCGCGGTACAAGATAACATTCGAACTCTTACAATGAAACGTCTTCTTGTGTAATGAATAAAGTGAAATTTTGAAAAGCTATCTTTAAAATGCAGCGCTATGTCGCGTGTCGTTTTGTTTTGATGTTAATTGACCCTAAGATCACTTACGTCACGCAGAGAGCCGTCGCCGCCGCCACTGCCTTCAGACTGCCGGACCACGGACGAACTCCTGTAACCGCACATAAATTAATTAAATAATTGATAATAAAGTATATGGCCGCTGCCTCGAATACAGCAGCGAGCGGAGGGCCATAGTCACCGCTTGACATGATTGTAGTGTGTCAGGCGGAGACTATGGAGCACGCGTGCGCGCGCCGCCGCTGTGTTCGAGACAGCCGCTCAATAGCCATCACACATTCCCATCACTGCAACTCCTGTGTAGCCAGCGGTAACCAACCACAAAAACCCTTTGATATGGTCTCAGGGGTGCCCAAGGGACATGCTAAGTCTGTCTTGGGACCCGCAACGAAATTAATCAGAAGAAAGGTACATAGGAGGAGCAGGAGCAGTATTCCAGTTTCCCTCCCCGAGTAAAGCGGGAGACAGCCAAATTGTAATGACGAAAAATGTCAGAACTAGATAAACAGACTCATGTTTGTGGCTGTAATGTTTGGGAAAGTGGGGTGCTTACCTGTCGGGTATGGCGTCCAGGCGGGTCCGCTCTACCGCCGGGCTCTGACTCTTCTCGCCGCTGCGAGTTGATGACCTGCAAATGTTATTAACTGTCAAATTTTTCAGCCTAAGACAGTGGGCCTTTTTAAAATATTTTTTTAAATATATTTTTTAAGTCTCATTAATGCTTGACATCATGATAATAAATAATCTTAAACCCATTTTTGTATCTTAAAAAATAACAAAGATATAAACAATTTAAATTTGCCACAAGAAAGAGAACGAAATAGACCAGTGTGATGTGATGTCATCTCAGAATTAACAAAATCTTTTGGCGAAAAGAGATAGATGATATTTTAATTTCTTATAATTACAATGTAATTTGTATACACATGTGATATTTGACACAAGTAACCCTTACTGACCGTTTGTCCCTCTGGTGTTCCGTGGCGTCGTAGTACACGGAGGCGTCCTCGTGGTTGCGCGAGCTCACCACAGAGTGGATCTTCACCGCCGCTGCAACAACACACGCTCGTCAGTATGCTGCGCCGGCGGCATGCGTGTGCGGTACGCGCGTGCAGTACGTACGTGGGCATGCAGCTCGATATTTGATGTAATATCACAGATATGTCTTTCATCTTTATTCGATGTTTTAATTATAAAATTTCTCTTCAATAAAACCATTGGAGTTATCCCTTCAGTTGTGAAGGGTCAAAAAATACATTACGCTAAATGAGACTTGTGAGTCTAGTGTCCGACCGAATGTTCGGTTTCGGTCGAGTTTGGGCATAAAAACTTGCCGAAACTACGACCGAAACCGAAACTGTATTCGGGAGTTCTCGCGCTGTGATCGGTCATGTTCCACGCTTTTAATTCCATCTAAGCGACGATGACATTCTATAAATTTTCGTTTTAATAGTGAAAGTACTTGATTTTACACCTTTACAGTAATTGTTATACATAATTCAAGACTATCTTGCTTTGTGCCTAATTCGCATAAGAACTACTTCGCTGGTCATCTAAATCTTATATGGCATAGCTCTTGTCAACTCCTGAAATTTTGTACATAGGTTAGAATGATGTAACGTTTGACCATATTTAACTGTCACACCGTACACGGCAATGATACTTTTACGATATCCTATTTTCTCATAACTGGGAAAGCCATGCTACTTAGTTATAAGGCTAACTCCGTTACCTACTTCGCGATTTGAATTAGGCATAACGAGAGTTAGTCGTTTTGTGAATTCGTTATGCCAAGCTTAAAGAATTCAAGATACATAATGCATAATAATATAGTTATCTACAACAAACAATTGAAACTAATAAGTCAAAGTAAAAAAAAAATTCAAAGTTGGTATTATTATACACTTTCTGAACGTCGGTATACGTGATGCCTACCACCGCGGCACCGGTGCGGGAACTGGCCCGGCGAGGAGAGCCGGCGTAAGGAAATAACCCTTAATGCTACAAATTTGTAGCATTAAGGGTTTGGCCTGTGCGTTGATACATCAGTCAATCAGCCTTGCCTTTTATATATACAGTAATACCCCGACTTACGCTACCCCGTTTTACGCGAATTCGGAGATACGCGGTTTTTCATTTCGATTGCCGCGCGCATCGGCTCTCTCGCTCCGCCCTCTCAGTGTTCAGTTTGCGACAGGTTTGAACGTGTTCCGCGTAGAATTATTTTACGTGTGCGGTGCGTTTTAATTATAACCTCTAATTATGTCGTCTAAACGAACAAAAAATGAGTCATTTGAGTCTAACAAGGAAAGAAAAACACTGTCTTTGGAGTGTAAACTGAATATATTTTTTTTCAATTCAAGAATTCAATTGAAAAGGGGTTACAAATTTTAGAAAAAATAGATTCTAATGAAGAACGCGTTTCTACTACAAAAAAGGGGAATAAAAAAAATACTGGTATGCTACGAGGAAATTTTGCGTGAGAAGAAGAAAAACTTAACTCGTCAAGCAACATTGTTAGAATTTATGAAGCCTTCGACATCAAAATAACTTCGGTTTAGGTTACTTTATTCATAACAATGTAAATTGTTTTATTATATTACTTTTTATTAAACATTTTTCTTCTAAATTATTGTTTTCTTGAAACTCTGGTCCCGATTAAACATACTTTATATGTATTTATATGCAAAGTTGAACCCCGACTTACGCGAATTCGACTTACACGGCAATCGCTCGGACCCACCTATCGCGTAAGTCCGGGGTATTACTGTATATATATATATATATATATATATATATATATATATATAGTTAGTTAGATTAGGATGGATCACACTCCACTACATACTTTAAATTTCTTCACCACACTCCCGCCGGGTTAAAAAAATAACCTAGCCACGAGCATGTCAGGAGTCAGGACATGTCTAAGGAGGGTTCCGTAATTATCAAAGCGCAATAGGTTTTCTTTGAATTACTTCAAAACTTATTGTCCAATTGCGCTCAAAATAATATTCCTTAAGAGTTTTTAGGATGATCTATCAGCATGGAAACTTACAAGTTTCTATCTCCTATAGTTTAGAAATGCCAGGGTGGGACCAATTTATTTTTTTGATACTTTGGAAGCCGATTACTAGAAAATGGTTGACTTTGTAAAAAAGTCATGTATGAGAAACCTTGCCTTTATTTTAAGGATCTATTCAACGGCATAGTGGGGTATCCCACACGATGGGGTAGTATGAACTATGAAATAAAAAAATTCATCCCCACTTCACATGTATGGAGAGCCACCCTTACATATAAAATTATTATTATTTTATGATGCCAAAACTGAGATCTATACACAATATATAACTATCCAAATTTCATCTATTTATGTTCATTATTACAGGAGCTAGAAGAGCGGACAGACAGACAGAGCGAAACTATAAGGGTTCCATAAATACTACGGAACCCTAAAAAGATTGGCTGACGTTTTCTTTATTTCTCCCATAAAACATGATAATTATATACAAGTGTACACTTGTAAGGAATTTTCGGTTTCGGCCGAAACTGAGAATGTTGACGAATCTAGTTTTCGGTTTCGGTCGTAAAAACAGTTTCGGTTGGACACTGTCACACAACTCGCACAGTACGGGGGAAAGCGCTGCCATTTTCCGGTAATTGTGCTGCGCATCGAGATTTCTATTTCATCTAGCTTTTGAATTAGTTTAGTTAAGAGTATATAATATATTATACTGTAAAAAGTGATACTTATTCAATAGAATATTATTCCGCAGTAAAATAATTAGACTTGACGCGCTGATTTTCTATGTAACATCTTCATCTTATAGCTGCTGCTTTATAATTTTTACCCATCTCGATCCTCAAACCCGCGACTCACCGGAGTGCAGCGGCGAGGCGGTGTCGGGCGGACGCACGCGGATCTCGAGGCGGCTGGACACCGTGGTCTCGACGGGCGGCGGCGCGGGCGCGGCCGGCGGCGGTGACTCGCTGGACGACGACCGGGATATACTCTGTAGGAGTAATAAGTATTAATGTATCCGTCTGTTGGCCTGCCTGTCGCAGCCACCGGACACACGATACTCACGGGCAGCGATCTCGCACGCGGCCGCGGCGGCGTCTCGGGCCGGAGGCGGGCGGCCACGCCGCGCATGACGTCGAGCGAGTACCGCAGCGCGCCGCCGCCGCCCTCGTCGAACGACGCCTGCTGCAGCAGCGGCGGCCGCAGCTGTCTGACGCGGCAGCCTGACAACATGTTACATTTTCAAATGTCTATAAAAACCTTGCATGGACGCTTAACGGAAATAATTCACAGTACATAAACCTGTAGGCTCACAGCCAAGTGTGCGCTGCACAATATACGATGCTGGCGGAGTGCAGACAATGCCACTGTCCGAGCAATGTTATAATCTTACATGAATGTTAATGAGAGCCCACTACCTCCGGCTTGAGCGCCGACGCACGTACGTCGTCGTCAAGTAGAACAAAATGCTAAGTTTTTAGCATTTGGACATTTTAAACTTACTTAATAGGCTAGTTGACCTGTTTTTTGTGGCATAAATTAATAGAACTCTTTAATATGAGTAACTTCTCAGAATAAATAGCATATTAGAAAACAATATTTTCAAAGTTACAGCGATATGTAATATAGAATATCCCAAGTCTCGTAAAAACGCGCCATCAACGTCACTCGTTCGTGCAGTTGTATAAAGATGGTCGCAAGAACATCTTTGCTAGTATCTCCGAAATAATTGTGTTCAAGTTTATAGTTACCATAATTAATGTTTTTGTAGTTTATGTAAGTAAACTAATTATGTAGGTTTTTAACTCTAACCCCCTTGGCCCTTACTAATAAAAATATTTACACAAAGGATAAGCCATTCAATGTCGCTATCTTTGTCTGTTAAGTGACTTTTTCAACGTTGAATAACTTATCTGTTGTGTAAATATTTTTAATACTAAGAGGGGTAATTATGTAAAAAAATAGCCCAACTTTTTTTTAACTTTGTAATGCAGCTAATAAATAGTTCTGTAGAACTACACATCAAATTTTATATTTTTTTAACATTTATCAAGTAATAAAACCTCAATATTTCAGAATATATAAATTAAACTAAATATTTTACATGTAGTCAACTATCTTATTCACTATGTAAATTATAATATTCCCATGTTTCACACATTTATAACTACAGGGCCACACGGGACGGGAAGTGCTTGACAACATGCTCATTGCACCACATTTAACGTTCAACATTTCGTATGTATGAGACAAATATGAGAAAATCGTCTTTAACTCGAGAGACAGTAGTGTCGTAGATGGACATGGATGGACATGGATGGACATAGAGGGGAGAATATTCCATAGCAGGCTCGTTATCTTTAACATTTACCGCGGAGGGGCAAATACAACAAACATATGGCTGGGCACTTGACTGAAGTTGCAGTTGAGAAGAACTACACATAAATAATGATCAAGGGGGCGGGGTTATAAGGGTATAAAAAACTAGTAGCACGAGCCTTAATGACGTAATTAAATGGGGGGGGGGGGGGGGGGTTTAGACAATATTTTGGTTTAACTCGAACATAATTTAGGGGCGTGTCCTACTCACATGCCGATACTGTATGTTACGTACGGCAGGTGTCTGTGTGCGAGTGGTGGCGAGGTCGCCCTTTCTCAACCTGCGGCTCTGCGTATACATAGATTAGTAATTTAGTATATCAAAAAATATATACATATCGTTAGGTATTTATTGAAACATGTATAGCAGCTACGGTTTGTCTAATCATTGGGCCACATTTGGGTCTCCGTACCCTTGATAGGGGAAACAATAACATCGCAGGTTTTGCTCGTTATGCTGTTTTACTGTAAGGCCAAGTCTTTTCTCCAGTCGTATAAATTATTTCGAGGTTTCACGCGTTGACTATGTCAGGCATGAGCTTGCCGTGAACTCTCGGCGGTAGTGTAGTGCCACAATTATATTTTGCTCGTTATATACTCACCGATGGCGGGCAGCGTCCAGCAGCGCGGCAGCGCGGGCTGCAGCTTGGGGAAGGCGTCGATGCCGGCGTTGTGCAGGCAGCACTTGCGCGTGCGCGCCGGCGACGACTTCTCCGACTTTGGCTTCTCTGTCTATAAGAGACAATCATAAATTAATATAAACTTACATTATTTAAACTTGTATTGGATAGAATACACAAGTAATTTGATTTTAGTATTCCGTAGAACTCTATTCTTATCAGGTTTACTAATTAAACATTAATAATTTAATAATGTTAGTGCAGTTTTATTAAAGGAAACGTTTATCTGTTTCTAAATGATGAGCACAGTGACTTGCAACCTGTGTCGTTGTAATCTAGCCTAATTGTGTCTTTGGTCGCCGTAGCAAATTGTTCCATAGAAAATTCCCATTGTCCTTTATTTTTTTGTTTACGTTTAAGCTAAATTGAATAATATAGTATACCGGACTATCTGTCAGCTCATCTACCTCAATCTGCGGCGGCTCGGTGCGCTGCGGCTCCTGCGAGTCGACGGTCTGCTGCGAGTGCTGCGTCTGCTGCGAGTGCTGCGGCTGCGGCGCGGGCAGCTGCGTGCGCGCCGCATGCGAGCACGACGACAGCACGGACGCGCGCGCGCGGTGCTCCGGGGATTGTACGTGCTTTGACTGCAGACAACATATCGCCATGTCGTAGAACATACTCTTGGATATGTTATGTACTATTTATTGATTATGTTAATTAGTTACAACCAAGAAGATTGTTGGTTTTTTCGCCAACCGGATTTTTTAAAAGTAAATAAATAAAACATTTAGTTATTTCTGCTATCAGCAATCCATTATGCCGGTATACTCCCACTTCAATGAGACAACGTTAGTCAGTATGTTATAAGATAGTTTAACAGACACATTTTATACATGAATTAAGGTCACTTTATGGATCAACTTCGTAACTTACTTTTTAAATTAGACCAATAACGTTCGAGTTTAGTTTTTATTTTGAATATGTAATTTACTTTACTTTAAATTCAAATCTATTCATCGTATTTTATTTCTAGTATAAACGGTTCATACCTGTAGCTGCTCCTGCTTCCACTCGTTGTCGGTGGTCTCCTCGGAGTCATCGAACTGCGACTTCCACAGAGACACGAGCGTCAGCGCGCCGCCTTTTGTCACCTGAACGTAAGAGGAGACAATATTATCAATAAAAATATGTACAATGAGTAGCTATTAAATGTTCTGTCTTTGTCTGATACGTTGGAAAAGTCACTTGACAGACAAAGACAGTAACATTGAATAGATAATCGACTGTATAAATATTTTCATTGGTAAGGGGGTTAGTGTTAGGGGAGTGGTTAATAATGTATACCGGATAGGTTTCAAAACTAAATTCTCACTGTCCATGACCGCGAACTATGTGGAATTCTAGTCCTCGCGGTTACGGCCCGTGCGCCGAGTTCCTACAACATACCTGCTGCAGCGCGGAGACATTCTCATCGTCCATGACCGCGAACTGTGTGAAACTCTGGTCCTCGCGGTTCCGGCCCGTGCGCCCAGTTCCTACAACATACCTGCTGCAGCGCGGAGACATTCTCATCGACCATGACCGCGAACTGTGTGAAACTCTGGTCCTCGCGGTTCCGGCCCGGGCGCCGAGTTCCTACAACATACCTGCTGCAGCGCGGAGACATTCTCATCGTCCATGACCGCGAACTGTGTGAAACTCTGGTCCGCGCGGTTCCGGCCCGTGCGCCGAGTTCCTATAACAATATTATGTTTTATTCGCTATTCATCATCTCTCTCTTTTCAGCTATAGAGAAACTAACACATATTATGTTTATCAGTATTTTATTCTCTAGATTCTATAATTAACTGTAGAATCACCGGTTCGTTTAACTCGCTATTTACTGTTTAGAATCTAAGTACTCGAGATTTAGTAATATTCGTTACCTCTCTTGAAGTGAGTGTCGGAGTGTACGCTGTCCACGTCGGCAACTATACGTGGGCTGTTAGGGTCTCCTGGAACAAAGCAGGATCTTAAGGTATGTTTACACACGCCAAGCTAATTTCAGTTGTAATACACACGTACCGCGCTTTTTAAAGGATCTCATACTCTGCTTTTTGTTAGGTAGTAAAAATGTTTTAATAATGTATATTTGTTTTATTTTTTTTTATAGTAAGTGTAGTACTTATCTTTATGAATTATAATATAATTAATTTCTTTACACTACCTGTTATAGAGGGCGTGGCGGGCGCGAGCTCCTGCACGCAGGTCGGCGGCGCCGTCACCACGCGCAGGCGCAGCAGCGTCGGCCCGCCTGCGTGCACGTACACATTGAGACTTATGTCGTTACACTTAAACCATTCTAAAAATGCACACCCCTCTGCCACGGACTTAGTAAAACAATTAGGTGTAACCGTGATGCTTTTAAGAATGGTTTATCTCTAATATGTTTCGTATTTGTAATGAAATGATGTAGCCCAATACAACTATGTATGAATGTTTATACTTTATTCAGATACAATTAAATCTAACCATAAACAAAACGATAAAAATCTTCCAATGTGTCATTGTATTTATTGATTGCACGGTAAATAAATGACATTTAAATTGGTTCCATTATTTGTTCTATTATTGTCTTTGTTTACGTTAAGATTACATAGGATCTGATTGGATTATAGTAATATATTGAAGGGAAATTGTATAAATGTACATATTAAGATATAAATAGTACGTACCACCGGGCGCGGGCGCGCGCGGCTTGCAGGGCGGCACGCTCTGGCGCTGCGTGCCCGTTGTGCCGGTCACCGCCGACGTACTTGTCTCCTGAACATTTTTTTTAATTGTCACTTAAAGCTATTTTAGTCATAGTAGACTAGTATTTTTAACCGACGAAAAAACCGGAGGAGGTTCACAAGTCAACGCGTATATATTTTCTGTAAATATGACCATGCATAATAGGTGTCAAAATAACACTTAAAATATATCTGGATCATCATATAGTAATAACTCGTCCGAGGAGAATGCCCAATGCCCACCGACCTTTAAGAAGGGATATTCAGTTAGTTTCGGCATTGTAGAGCGTCTATCTAACACTGCCAATGAGACATAATATTTTGTTACTCCATTGTGTAAGAGTTAGAGAACACACTTTACAAAGGCGACACCAGTTGAATATCTCTTTTCAAAGAGTTTTCACGGGTTCGTATCCCGCCAAAGGAACAAAAAAGTTTTCTGTTCCTGGATCATGGATGTGTATTAAATCTGTGTATACTATAATAAAAGACTTAAATATGATATGTATATTGTAAATAGTATAAAAGTACTAAATATATTTCCGTTGTCTGGTTACCAATTCTTCGAGAACTTTGCACGGGACCAAATTTACGTGGTGTGGAAGCGTCCATAGACATTATATTATACCTTAGCGTGTCTGTCAGGCGACGGCACCGGCGTCGTCCTAGTCTCTGGCTCTTTCTCCGTTTGTTTCTCCGTAGTTGACTGTCAATGGAAACGTTGATTCTATCAATCGGTACACGCTACAAATCGATATTTCAGCTTAAATAGTATAACCTTAATATTTTTTTTTATTATTTTGACTATAAAACAATTCATCGATTCCCCAAAGACTTTAGATTTACACTATAGTAGAATACGGACAGCTGACACATTACTTGGTGTCTGAGTAGTTAAACACTTACATGTCAGGCGTCGTAGTTGACGGTTATACCGTATTTTTTTAATTAAAAATATGTCTACTTAACTTTTACGTATTTCCTTCATTGACGATAAAATGGTAGTGATGGGAAGGATAACTCTAAACAACTGTAGGATAAATATAAACAATGTGTAGATAAGCACTCACATATCCATTGTGGTGGTTCGCGTGTCTCGGCGAGGCGGGCGTGCGGCGCGCGGCGGGCGCGAGTGCGTGTGTGTCCGTCGCCAACGCCGCCGTGCCCGCAGTCCCTGCGTCTGTCTCGAGCCGCCGCCGCGACTGTAGACAAAAATATGCGATGAGAGAACAGGCAAATGTAATAAAAAAAGCCTCATATCTCCTACATATACAAAAAGGGATGTACAAGACATTAAATACATCATACATGACCATTGGACCTCTAAACAAATACTATTATATTGGAAGCTATAAATAATTAATAATACGTTAGGATTACGCCACATATAGTAACTATCTAACTTAAGGCGTGACTTCTGCTCATGTATTTTCGAAACATTACACAGAACACATGAAACAAAAACATTTGTTTTCATACACAAGCTGTCTCCAGCTATAGAAAATGTTTTTGATTGAAACAAAACATTTTGTGTAGACAAGATCATGAGATCCGTTGAGGAAGACGTAAGCACTCGCAGTTTTAGCGATTGCAGATGCAGAATATAGGAGAAAACACAGGGGGTCTAAAAAGGCATCTTCAGGTGTTTCATTTTTTTTTAACTCATATTATGTGCGCCATATTACGCATTTCTATTGAAAATTGTCAAAATAGATTTTTCCAATAGGATAAAATCAGATAATTCATGTAGCCATTTTACCATTTCACGATTTTTGTATGGAAAAATATATATGAAACTTAATATGAAACATCTAAAGTGGCCTTTTTAGACCCCAGATTTCGAGTTAGGCTATATTTACTGGCCCGTAATTTTAGTATATATCAGGAGTTACGAATAGAAGACCGATTTGGGATTGGTACATAATTTCTTCCGAATTTCTATGTTTAATGGTCATGTGAGTGGTGTAACAGTTGATAAGAAATGAAACATTCCTTCACCTCTCTACCCGCGCGGGGAATGTCTTCCGTCCGTCTCGGAAGACAAAAACATTGTGTATTCCTACACAAATGTGTATAGCCACGCCCCAATGTTTCGATCTTTTGTGTAATGGTTCGAAAAAAACACCCGCAGGAGACGCGCCTTTACACAATATTTGATGTTTAGTATGCTGTCCCTAGATGCTTATAATATTCTATTATTAAAACTTTAATAGTTATAGCTTTATGCACTTACCCTTTCAGCTTGGTGATCTGGTGAGGGCTGGTGCTCCGCAGTGCCCGCGGTAAGCGCTACCCGTGGCCGAGTCGACACCGCCGGCTGTACAACAGATATATTCATGTACAATGCCTTAGTGGTCCAGTGGTTTCGAGCTTGGCTCACGACTCGGAGGTCGTGAATTCGATTCCCGCGTTGGAACAACAAAAAATGTTGTTTCCAAGTTTGGTCCGGACAATGCAGGCTGATCACCTGATTGTCTGACAAGAAATATGATACATGCGTCGGGTGGGCGGTCCTGCGCCAGATCTCTCGCCAGTCTTGTCGGTCATCCGTCCCACTGGGTTTCGCGATCAAAGGAAGAGACATTTTCCTAAGTACTGCGCACACACTTGGGCACTATAAAATAACTCCTGCGTTTTAATGAAACCGGCCACCGTCACAAAATCGTTGTGGGGAGCTACTATTATTATTATTATATTCATTTAAGGAAAGTCCTGTATTTTTCTTTTTTTTTTCATGAAAAAACCTGCTATTATCAGCTTTGCATGTATATTGTTTAGTTTGTTGTAAAATATTGTGACGCGAGATACATCTCGCGTCACAATATTTACTTACATAATATTATTCACTGTACACAGTGAAACCAATTTGCAAACCAAACCATTCGTTTTGACAATCTTAGTTTTTGTATAGAAATTGACAGACGATATATGAAAAATTACAACTGTCAAAAAGCTTTGAAACATGGTTGCACTGTACAATCCAATTTATGACTTGTTGATTAAAAGTTGAAATCGAAATGAGAAAAAGAGACGGCGAAATCGTACCTCCTTCTCCCAGTCATATGGGTCGGAGTCGCGGATGCCGCGGCGCTTGCAGCAGCGCTCGAGCAGCGCGTGCAGCATGGTGTAGTCGGGCATGTCGGCGTACTCCAGCGACTGCACGTGCTCCAGGAACTGACGCAGCTCCGACGGCAGGTGCTTGAGCAGCAACCGGTGGTCGTACTTCTCCTTCATCACGCCCACCTGGCCACAGAAAGGAAGTTAAGTGTCGTGTTACTAGGTAAAACTGGTCCCACAAGCCCCAGGCTTACAATCCGCACGGACCAAAAAACCGGTCAAAACCACGCTAAAGACGTAGTTTGTAATTTGACACTCCTATGTCCCACGCGCATTGAACATTGCTGCCCTGCTCGCACAGTATGATACTCCGAATAGTAGTTTACTAGAGCGGGAAAGGTTACCTGTTCCTTATCCTTGATCTTCCTCCAGGGCAGCTGGCCGTTGACGAACTCGACCAGCATGTAGAACAGCGACCACAGGTCGTCGTGCCGCCCCATCTCCTTGTTCTTGTGCGCGTTGATCGACGCGTAGCGCACCGTGCCTGGAAAGTAATATTATAAATATGGTCATGTTTTCCGAGACACTAAGACGGCTGCCTTGAGTTTCGCGGTGGCGGCGAGGTGGCGGCGCGGCGGCGGGGGCGTGGTGGCGGCGCGGCCAACGCTGACCCGATCTTGAAACCAGTGGCTAAGTCGCGTTGCACTATAACGGCGAAGTATTGTGTCGACTAGATATCTGGTTATGTTCGCGAACGAAATGTTTGATTTGAAATTATTTTATATTAATTACTTAATTTTATAAAATTTAACTAACAAATAAATTGAGGAACGCTAGAAATAACTGAAAAAAAAGCTATCTACGGAGGCGAGCGGGCGGTTGCCGCTTGACGGGAGTCGCCGCTCGTTGCCCGCTGCCGCGCCACTGTTTTCGAGAATAATTTGATTCTATGCAAACTATCTCACCGCCCCGCCGCGAGGATCGATACAGCGGCCTTATCAGTTAGGCATCAAAATACTTAAATACAAGAGGACAAAAATATTTCGGAATTAAATTCGGAGATCAATAGAAGATGAAACTAGTATCTAATATTGACTATTATTAAAAAAAAAAATGCTAAAGCTAGCAATGCTCGGCATTAGGTAGAGTAACGGCACTGTACGGGCAAGCGTACATACCTGTCGACAAACAAACGTAAGGATGCCTTATTGGTACCCTTACAGTAATGATAAATGATATTGATAGGTGATAGAATGATATTGATAATTGTTATAATGATAGACGGGGCGTTAAGTAAAACGACCGAATCCACCGAGTGCGTAATGTACACTGATTTATTGCTTCTCTACAAAATGATAAATCGCTTACTAAACTATATACAGATTATTATTATGTACGCTTTGTACAGGCACGAAATACTTTGCAGATGTTACCGAATTCCTGAAGTCCACTCTTACATTACTTATTTTGGCTCTGTGGCTCAGTGATTAAGCGCACGCCGGAGGTCGCGAGCTCGTATCCCGCCAAATTAACAATAAAGTTTCCTATGTTCCTGGGTCATCGATGTGTATCAAATGTGTATAATATAATAAAAATCTTAAATATAATACCCTCTTATTAATTAAAATATTTACACAACGGATAACTTAAACAATGTTGCTATCTTTTTCTATCATGTGACATTTCCAACGTATCAGACAAAGTCAGCAACGTTGTTTAAGTGTTCCGATGTGTAAATAGTTTTATTAGTATGGGGGTACAAGTATATATTATCAGGTAAAAAGACATTAAATATATTTCAGTTGTCTGGTACCCACAAGTTTTTCGAGAACTTACCACGAGACCATGATTGAAGTGGCGTGGAAGCGTTCGCGATACGATATCCATTATATATTATACATTATCTTTATATAAGGTAACATCTTTCCCCGCGACTTCGTGGGGGAAAAGGAAATTCTGCAGAAACCGTACATTTCCCGAAATAAAAAGTTCCCTATGTCCTTTCCCGTGGCCTATCCATGGCTCCATCTGTGCCAAATTTCATCAAAATCTATCCAGTAGCTTCGGATTCTATTCAATGCAAACAAACTTTTCCTCTTTATAATATAAGTATACATTACTTATTTGCCAATAGCGCTCTAGTAAATCTCCTAGTGTTCGTTTGCCCCCTGTAATCGGCAGTACGGCCGCTAAACATCAGGCGACCGCTCTCACCTCTGAAGCCGGCGGCGTTGCGCGGCGCGCGCACCTGGCCGCTGCCAGTGGTGTACTGGCGCGCCAGCCCGAAGTCCAGCATGTACACGCGCCGGCACGTCGTCGGCAGCCGACCGATGCTGAAGTTACTCTGGATATATACATACATAATAGTTTTAACAGAACAATAATCTACAACTCCGAGAGGCAAACGTAGCAGTGGCGTGCGGTTCCTATAACTTCATTCCTATCGGCTTCGCTTACCTTTTAAAGACCCTCATCTAAATCCCTACCCATTATACATGCTAGGGCTTCCCCATGAAGGAGAACCAGCCTTAGCCACTAAAACATAGATAACTGACAGCAACGTAATGATCACAAAGAGCTACAAACAATATTACTTACTTTAAGGCGAGTACTTTTAAACGGGAAAGTTATATGATACACATTGTTAGAAAACTGCAAAATAGTATGATAATAGGGATGTTGCCTAGTGTGGAATATCACATTTTTTATAATTAACTTTTAAAATTATTGACTAAAGATACATAAATCTAAAAGAAATAGGATTTGTTACGTCCTAGTTGCTACCGCCATACATTTTGTAATGATAATTGTATAGCGGGTGCAACTCGTGACGCCACAGGCCGATATATCGCTCTCTTTCATATTGTAAATTTAAATTGTTTGTATCTTCGTTATATTTTAAGATATACGAAAATGGAATCTAGATTGTTTATTAACGTGTTGTCTAACATCGAATAGACGAAAAAGAATAATTTAGGCAACATGCCTATTGTATGTATAGATTGTTAATGAAAACACGCACTTACAGGTTTGATATCTCTATGTAGAAACCCGACCGCGTGTATTGAGTCAATAGCTTTGAGTATTTGCATGCCGAGCCTGGAACAGAAAGAGTTACAGTTGCGTGGTCTAATGAAGTGACGACCGTATTGCGCCAGGAGCGCACCGACCGACAACACCGACACGTTGGACAGCGGGACAGACTGTTCACTCGTGTTGTAGAGAGAAAGGGACCAGGTGACTTTCCATATCCACAATAGAATATATACACAAAAGCATTTGTGTCAAAGCTAAAGTATTTGACAGTTAAAAGATCGTTTAAAAAATAATATTAATTTAGGTCAGCCCGCGTTGCTACTGCGCGGGCTACGGGGTGCCGCGTCTAGCGCCGCGAGCCGTTGTACGCTCCAATCATTCGATAGGTTTGTACAAGGTCACCAGGCTGACAATTATTTGTAATTTTTATATTTTTATTGTATATTGTTTTCTGAAACACAGAAAAAAAAGTAAAGTAAGTGTGGCATAGCAATCTATTTCATGTGCTTTACTACTTACTTATCTATTTTACCCTATTTTTACTCAAACGGAAGAAAAAGTCAAGCGTGGTGAGGAGCAAGATGAACCTCGGTTACAGAGAGAATGGAATAGCAATATACCTTAGCGTGGTGGAGAGCGAGAAGGCGCCGCGGGGCTGCGCGCGCCGCAACTCGGCGAGGTTGCGACCCTGCAGCTGCATCACCACGTAGTTGAACCGCGCGTTCCGCCCGCACCCGATGAACCGGCAGATGTGCTCCTTGCCTGCAAACAACAAGTCGCGACTTTATCTACCGAGCCAGGACAATGTCTAACATAGAAATGATTTGTACAAATCATCTGAATCCTGAGGTCCAACTTCTTATAGTCTGACAACCACTACCACACTTTTTATTTTGTTCCTTCTTATATTTAAATTCTTATATAATATTAGCCTTAGTCTTTAGATTTTAATGCACCTCTTTACAAAATCTACGTTTTATGCAGATTATATATTTTACCCGACATTAGAGCACAATCACTGTATGCATAAATAAGAATTTTCGCAATTTACATAAAAATATCATGATTAACTTTTCCTGAAAATTCTCGGCAACGTATGGACACCCCAGTGCATGCCGTACGCCACTATATTGTTAGCCTGGTACATAACCGCGCGCCGCGCGTATACAATACAACGTTACTTAATAATTTATAGGAAATGTCGTCAAAATTCAAGTTAACATATTTTCGGAACGAGAATCAAATACTAATTCGGCCCTTGAATATGTAATGTTTGTTTGGGAACAGGATGTATGATTAAAAACACACCTTGCAGCTTCTTGAGCACGGCGACCTCCATCTTGAGCACCTGCTTGGGCTGGCGCGCGGACTCCACCTTCAGCGCGACGCTCTCCTGCGTCACCAGGTCCAGACCCTCATAGATCTCGCCGAACCCGCCGCCGCCGATCTTCTTCACAACCTACAAATGAGATATTTGTTACGACTTTTACAAGAGGGAATTGACAGAGATTTTATACTACAGAACATTGACAGAAATCAATGTCTTGTAGTAGATAAGAAAACGAAAACTAGCATCGAATAGATATTTTAACTTAATCAAAATTTCTTCCTGGGGATTGACTACTGCATTCTTCAACCGTGAAACAATTCTTGAGTTTTGCTCGACTTACTTAGCGCAAGAAAACTCAAGAACAGTAATTCCAAGCCGGTTTTCATCCTTTCTAGCGTTACTCTAAAGGTAAGACCCCACTAAGCGGCAGCGGAGCAACGCGACGCGACACATCCCTACTAATAATACCGCAATGTAGTGCCGCGTCGCGTAGTTCCGCTGAAGCGTAGTGCGTTATATCTCATACATTTTCATACAAAGAATATTTGGCCGTGTGACGTCTCGCGTCGCCTAGGCTCCCGCGTAGTTACGCATAGCGCGATCCCACCTTTATAGTCAAACTAGCTGTTTCCCGCGGCTCCGCCCGCGTTAATATACTATCGAGTATCCCGTGGGCACTGTACTTTTCCGGGATAAAAATATATTCTCTCTCTAGTAGTTTAGGCTCTGGATTAAATCATAGTAGCCTATGATATAATCCAGAGCCTAAACTACTACCATACCAAATTTTATTAAAATCCGTTCAAGAGTTTTTTCGTGAAAGAGTAACAAACATCCATTCATCCATTCATCCATCCATCCATCCTCACAAACTTTCATCGTGTCCCTTTCAATTTTGCTAGGGCTCTTTCAATTGTAAAGCTCTGTCTGTCTGCTGTAGTATCACTCCGATCAATCAAGATCAAGGTCTACTGCCGCCGAAGCCTCGTGGTTACCCACCTTCCATCGCTCCTTGACGACGTGTCCGGGCTGCAGCAGGTCCTCCGTCGCCATGGTGATGGGCTGCGCGCGCCGCGACGTGTCGCACCGGGACGCCTCCTTCGACCGCCCGCCGAAGTTCGGGAGGGTCCGGGACCTGCAACGTTACCACATTTATGACGATGTTATAGAAGACTAAAAAGCGAGTAGACGGGTCGTCTGTTGGTTGGTAAGCGACTACCACCGACGCCACTGCCGCGGCACAAGAGGAATTGACCAAGGCCAACTCTATTGTATTAGCGCAGTTCTATTTTCAGTGCCCTGATTTTTTTCCGGCCTTCCGGATTCCGTATCGTATAGTCCCAGCCTTACCGACTCGTGCTACCGGTATCCTGACTCAATCGGCAAACCACAACGCAGAATTTTTTCACGTGCGTTTTCTGTGAGGTCATAGAATTTCTGCAATCGAGCCGGCCCACTCATGCAGAAGCATCCTGCCGAGGTGACACATAAAGTATATCACTTTGCGCTTGATGACGATTGACGTATAAACTTGCGAACAAAGTGTCGCGTTAACAAATTATCTCGGGTCGCGATGAGTCACACGCCTGACCGTTGACCTGTGCACACCAATTACCAACATGTGTCGCTTTTATCGCTCTATCCCTGCTGTCTCTCGTTGGAGAGGCTTGCTAAATTTCACTATAGTTACAAACTTTGTTGAGATAACAACACAAAATTTCTCTTTATATATTTTATGTTACCTGTATTTATGATTTTAATAGTCAAGTTTATTCTTTCCGTTCAAAATGTCCGGCACTGCATATTGTGTAGATTATTGTTAAGTTAAAAATAATAAAGTACACTAGTAAAGTGAAGCTCCTTGTGTATTATAAAGAAACCAGCCCAGCTTACATTAATTCACAATAAACTTTATAATCCGCAGCTAGTAAGACCACTGGATTCACAGATAAGAGTACTTACAGGCAATGTTGAAAGTTTGAGTAGGAAATACATAGACATTTGTCAGTTTACTAGATGCTAAATGTTGTAAAATTTAGCCTTCTATTCGCATTGAAATGTAAACGATTGCTAGGGTTGATTGATGTCTAAGGTTAATTGTGTGTCACTAACATGTGATTCAAATTCAATGTAATCGGAACTCAACTACTTACCTTAATAATGGGTTTGTTTGGATTCTCGGAGCGCTGGCGACTTCAGGCCGCCGCTCCTCTCTCTGTAAATAACAGCACACATAGATCAATGACTATTTACGATGTATGTAGGTGGGTATATGGGAATTTAAGAAGTAAGGACTAATGCCCGTTCAGAGTTTCTATAAGAGTGATCCTTGTGTAGTTGGCATATAGAGGTCCTGTCAGAGGTAAAATAAGACTGAACAGAGTCCACAGTCCAAATGTCAATATTGACCAATGACGATATAAGTGCCGATTAAGTTAAGTGCTTATTTCAAAAGGTGAATACGGCTTAAACGTTTGTCAATTTTGACGTTTGCACTGACTACTCACTCCAAACTTAAGGCGAATATGACATAGATCATTATTTATTATATCATATATATATATATATATATATATATATATATATATATATATATATATATATATATATATATATATATATATATATATATATATATATATCTGTAGCTATTATAAAAGCCTCAGTTATTTATATAACAGCCTCCGTGGTCTAGTGGTATGAGCTTGGCTCTCGACTCTAACTAACCTCGACGGTCGTGGGTTCGATTTCCGAATTGAAACAACAAAAAATGTTGTTTCCAAGTTTGGTTAGGACAATGCAGATTGATCACCTGATTGTCTACCAATAAAGATGATCCATGCGTCGGATGGGCATGTAAAAAGTCGGACCTGCACCTGATCTCTCGCCAGTTGTGTCGGTTATGCGTTCCACTGGGTTACGAGAGTAAAGGAAGAGAAGAGTGCTCTTGTGTACTACGTACACACTTGGACACTATAAAATTACTCCTGCGTAACTGGCCTGGTTTCAATGAAACCGACCACCGTCACCGAAATCGGTGTGGGGAGCTATTACATTGTATATCTGTATACATTTTCGTGGTAGCGCTGCCTAGTTTTGTCACACTGACGTTAGGTTGTGGGGGCCTCCCCCTCCCCCCACGGTGACCATCTGTATATCACGGTGGTTAATAAATGGGTGAAAAGTGGTCACGTTACATGGGAACGTTCCCTTACTCTACTCTACACTCTAACACAATTCACAGTTAATAATGCAAGAGAGTCAAGAAGTAGTCAAAGTGCAACACAGAGCTTTGGTTGACGTCAAATACAATATCATGTTAGGTTTTATGACGGGTAACGGATACAAAGAAACCCAATTTAACGTGGGCAAAGTCGCGTGCAAAAAATAGCATATTTTGACGACTGTAATTGTCCTTAAAGTCGGCTATACATGTTGGCCGAGCGTTGCAATCACTAGACAATTAGCTTTCGCCTTGTCCCTTTTTGCCGACGCTCGTATTAGCCTACACTGGGCCAACATGTTTAGCCGACTTTAGAGATTGTGTCTGTTTGCGAATGCGTCCTCTTGAGATTACGTCCATTTCCATCTCTGGCTTGTTGCGCCGGCGCGGTTTTGACTGCTTGTCGACTCTCGCGCTTAGGTATACGACTGAATACTCACGCGAGAAACGGCTTGCATAATTTGCAGAACGGTTTGCTCCATAGACTTCATTTCTCTATGAACCGTATCGTTTTGCGTTTTATGTAATACTGTATCCTCGTAACACAACGTATAACTACATAACCAATTATACTACTCCTTATTCGTAGCATGCTAAGTGTGAAGTGGGGGCATATAGAATGTTAAAACAATAATAACTGTTACCTGTTAGTCTCGGTTGAATGTATGTCTGTATCAAAATTTTATAATCATGTACACACTACACAGTAAGGAAGAAAACATCACCGCAGAATTCTTTCAGCTTTTGGTATTGAGGAATATCGCTAAACTTAAGGGTAACAAGGTTTTTTTTTTGTATTTTGTAAATGGAATAAAACCGTTTCTCTTATATAACTTGGACACCACGACTAAATTAATTTGAAAACAGATCCAAATATTTATTTTCCATGAATCAGGCGCTAAATTATAATCTGACCAAGTGAAATTGCTCACTAGTTTTGTATGCCGCGTATGACGTAATATGACTGCAGTTATACACATAGACATGTAGCAGATGATACACTATCGACATGGCATAGGCACTGTCACACAATGCTCGGCTTCCCCCGCGGCTGTTTGCCTCATTTCCGTTCCTTTGAGATGTCAGCGGCTAGGTGACCTTAAAGGTAGCCTTCCGATGCACGCGACGCGAGACCGCGACCCGAGACCGAAATAGGGTCGCGGAGCCAATGCTCAGTATGAATTTACATGGAGCAGTAAACAATCCCCGCGACCCGCGTCACGCGACCGGTGAGCGTACCTGATTGGCTGGTTTGCTTGTCGCGGGTCGCAGTCTCATAGATCGGAATTCGGAAGGGCTTAGGAAGAACCTTTAGGCTTAATGGCACTACCGCCCCACCGAGATACGCATCCTGAGCAAAGAATATTGTCCTAAGCCTTCATATACCTACGTAAGTTGGAACACGTCTTGGTTTGCATAGAGCCAATACGAGCAAACGTTTATTCGGATCAAAAGAATGCTTACAGATAACATCTTTACAGATCAAAATACATCGAATATTATACCTATAGTACAAATTAATTATCAAATCACCAACCTGCGGGTAGGCTATAGCGTAAAAGGTCCACACTCTACAGCCTACAGTCCAATACATCCCTTACTAAGTGGGCACCCGAGCGGCCCCAGCAGTACGTACAGTAGGGAACGTTCGTAGTCAGCAATGATGATGATGACACTTTATCCATTTGCCTATAAAGGGGGACTGCGACGAGAATTTATGCAAACCAGTTAGGTATAACAGAAGGATATTATGATACCTGTGGCTCATTTCGCTTGGGCCGGGGCGCGGGCGCGGCCGCCGAGCCGGAGCCCTGGGAGGCGGTGTCTGCGGACGACGACGATGACTCTGAAAATGTTAAAGAGTCGAATAAGCATTTGGCTATGATTTTACTCGATAATCGCCGAGTTTAATTAATAGGAGAATTATTAAATAAAATATGAAATAACGTATAGTGTATTTTGAAATAAATAATATATTAATAAGGTAATCTATTATAGATATAAAGACCGTATATCTACAGTATAGCATACAAATATTAATCAGCCTCGAATTAAGCTTAGTCTGGCTGGATCGGATAATTCTCATTTAAACGTCAATTTCCACAGAAAAATATTTACATTATAACTAATCTAATATATAAATGTATCGTATCATAGTGTTCGGGGACACACTCCTCCGAAACGGCGAGACCGATTCTTATGATTTTATTTGCATATTCGATATGTCTGAGAATAAGGGTCGTAATCGATTTTTTATATATGGCAAAACGATTTTTTCTGGGTCAGCTAGTCTATACAAATAACTAGCTAATAACTGACTGATGTAATACTAACCTGACTGCTTGGATTGGTTAGGGGCCGCCTTCTTGAGTGACTCCTCCCGATCGCACCCCGGCTCTTGCTCCCTGAAACAAACATACATACACGTTTTTTACATGAGCAAAAGGTATACCTTGTGACCTATAAAACAACCTTATAGAATATGGACGTTGCCTAGTGTGAAATATCACATTTTTATAAATTAAATTTTAAAATTGTATTCCACATACATAAATCTAAAAGAAATAGGTATTTAGATTGACGTGGTTAAAAATTATAAGCAAAAAAAAAAAATATATTGCCCATCTCTATCTCGCAAAACGATTTGATACGTCACAACATGCATCCACCTTACATTTTGTAATACAAATGTATGGCGGGTGCAAATCGTGACGCCACAGGCCGATATATCGATCTCGTTCATATTGTAAATTTAAATTGTTTGTATCTTCGTCATTTTTTAAGATATATGAAAATGGGTTCTAGATTGTTTATTCATGTTGTCTGACATCGAATATTCGACATTTTTTTAGGCAACATACCTATTCTATCGCAAGCTTGTCTAACAAATCTAATCGGGTTAAGCTTCAGGTCGAAAAGACCCAACATTATTTTCCAATTTTCCTTTAGCAACCCGGAAAGTTGTGCGTGACGATCGAAAAGCCACTTTACTCAATATGCACCCCACTGAGAAGTATTGGGTATTGGGGAATAACGTGACTAAACGTAATACAAATTACAAATTAACTTAACCTTTCCTAAAAAGAAACCTTTCCGTTTTCCTAAAGTAACGGACATAGTCAAAAATCTATACAAAAAACACACAAGTCGACAGCATTGAAATTTTTGCTAATAGGGATCACCTTAAAGCATATTTCATGTCACCAAAGAGACAATTTCGGAACTTCCGCTAGAAATCGTACCTCCATATTCAGTACATTGAAAGCGTATGCGTTTGTACACAACTTCAACTCCAAAAACTATACCTACACCGACCAACATATACAATAAAGTCACATCCACGTTCTTAATGTCTTTCGGTAATCGTCTTTTTCGTTTTTTTTTTTATACATCGTCTCACGTAGGTCATTTCAATGGAAAAACTGATTAATTTTGGATTTTTCTTGCTTATAAATTCTCTACCCGGCGATTCTGGGTAAATTTTTGACCAACGCCTTTATTCGTACCTACAGAGAATAATTATACTTATTCCTTCAGATTTCTACTAGGCTAAGGAAGTTTTTCTTAATTTGTTTACAGATGAATCCACGTGTTGCTATCAACGAGCGGATGTTAAATGGGTCCACGCAATTTGGCGCGACACAATTCTTGGATAGCATTTGGACACCTAGACTCGCTAGAACTTAAGGCGTAGAAGTATGGATGAACTAACTAAAAACTACTCTTGGAAAATTATGCATGCAACTTGGAAGCATAAACAGAAATATCAAATAAAGTGGGCTGCATTAACATTTTCTCTTTAATAAATCTAATATTCTAGAATAGCATATCTGCGGCATTCTAGGTAATACATAGTCCTAAAAAGCGTCTGGAACGGCCGTGACCCCATTTCGCTAATGCGCCACCCCGGCACAGCCCCCGGGCACAAATAGACATCAAGGATCGCCGGGGGGTTGATTTTGTTTCAACGACAAAGCTATATCGAGGGTATTTACGCCGCGTCAATTTGGTGTCGTGGTGGTTATAACTACGCAGAATATTATGGTCAATATTATGGAACAGGCTCTTTTCTCGAAAGTTTGAAGGTCTCGATGATGAGATCTGACTTTACAATTGGCCCACGGCCCACGGCCCACCTCACTTACCCACCACTGCAACTCCTGTGTAGCCAGGATCGACAGCGGTAACCAACCATAAAAACCCTTTGATCTCAGGGGTGCTCGAGGGACATGCTAAATAGGTCTTGGGACCCGCAACGAAATTAATCATCCAGTTTCCGAATCCACAAGGACCATAGCGCGTTTTAAAACTATAGCAACTGACCCACTGAGAATCGTTCGAGGTGTGTTAAATATTCAACGATGTCTTTAGATCCGCGGCAAGCTAAATGCAGTTTTACATTTTTAACGTTTGCGAGCGGCGGCCCACCACTTGTTTAATGCAATATAGAGCCTTGTTGTAAGTACTACTCATAGACATCCTAGATATCAGTAATGCATTTCCACAACTCACAGAACTTGTTTAAGAAAAAGTTTTGATACTGTTATCGTCTAATAACTTATCTGACGCTTACCAGTAGATTGTGAAACAGATGTTAAAGCAACGCAGAACAGCCCATCAAAGGGATTTGGAGAACCAAATCCCTTTGATGGGCTGCTCAAAATATACCGTGTGGACTGTGGTTTACGGACGAATGCTCGTCATAACCTTAAGGGGTCCTTAAATCACATTTTCTCAGCCTCTAATTGGCAGACTGAGAACGAGAGCTTTATGAAGCGTTTAACAAATTTGGGCTTAAGATAATAACTTTGATGAAAAATCCCATAAATAGAACAGAATCCACGCTTCACTTAAAAGCCTAGTCAAGATCTACATCGAGCCAGCTTCGTGACCTTGGCAATGTCGTCTGCTTCTAGTGTAACAAATGGTTCGACAAAATTCCCGCGCCTTCCCATTTGGGAAATAAGATGGAAACATAACAAAAGACAATTTCTCACGTCTAAAATTTACATACCGGCATAAGGGAGTAATCACATTACTCAATAGCGACATTTTAGAATTCGAGGAAAATTAGATATTTTTAATTAAGTTTACATCGTGTGTAAATAGCTTTATGATTTGTCACCCGCGACTTGAGGCTTTGGTCGAACGCCGTGCCTCAATTCAAATCCATCGCAATTTGCACAAATAAGACGATGTTGCCATTTGCTACGAAATTGATGGCGATGAAATTTCTAATACATAGGTATTACTAGACTTACAAGGATATTTCTAATATGGTATGTTATATTATAGTCTACGTTTACATATTAAAAGAAGGAATAATAAGCTAAAGACGCAGCCTTTTTTATTCTGTAAGTTATTTTGATCACTCAATCAATACGTTTATTGCATTGCAATATTTATTTAAGTACCTACCAGAAAATTTGCATCCGTACAAAAACTCGTATCCTGTCTGTTCTTTTTATCTAGATTCAAATTAACCTTAACCTTTTCTTATGTACTTTGAAGCCGAACCTGAGATAAAAATAATAATCAATTGTTAAGCTAATTTTAAAGCAGAATAATCGTAAATAAGTAACAAGGTTTTAATGAAGTTGGTAGCCGAAGTTATTAGCCATTACCTTTGGACTTTATGAGTTATGACGTAGGCAATAGGGCGCAACAAAATAATTATTATAACGAGCTAAGTATGTTCTCGTCTCTCTATTTTTACGCCGTTTGACCTTGAATACTTATCTAAGGTATCTTACACGCTATCATTTTTGACTTTTGAGACCAAATCCATCAGATTCGTAGGTGAAATGCTTATTTCATTAGACTATTATGCAATTTAAACCCTAGAAAACATTGAAATTGAAACCTCTTAAGACATATTGTGTAACCTTTTTTCCTCTCGCTTCTTTAAATATTTTTTTCATTACAAATTGCGAGTAAAATCGTGTCGAAATAATTATTAAGAGCAATGGCTTTAGTATATAAATCACAAAAGAAAAATAAAGTAGCGCGACTAGCCGTTCGTTCACAATGTGTACGAGGTCTTAGCTCTATGCTTAAGCTATATTTGTGTAGGTCCTTTGTAAGAAAAAAGCCAAGCGAAGTACGCTTCAGAAAAAACTTGCCTTGACATTTAATTATAATTTTGCGAAAAAAAAAACAACTAACAAGATTTTGTAGTCAATAAATTGAGAAAATATGAACAGTGAATTTTTGATCAAAATTTGTATATTCTCAACATTGTTAAATAACTAACAAAATATAAATCATGCATTAGCAGCAGCATAAAGTACTTTAATAGTCCACTGTCCAGAAGTGATTCAATATTTTTTTAAACTTCATGATCTTCAATGTCTAATTGTTTAAGTTTTTTATAAATTTAATATTAAATCTCAAGAGTAACTATTAACTAAGCTATTTGAGAATATAAAATACTTGTAATATGTAGTTATACAGCCATAACATATACTCTGGAATAGAATTGCCTACTATTAAGTCTGCAATTAAATGAATGTAGTTCACTACTATTCAGTTTATGTAAATAGTTTTCATAAGTAGAGAAAAATACAATAAAGAAATACACCTATACTACAGTCACAAAGCCCGGCCCTTATTCTAATATGCAACTTACAAAGTAAATAATTAGTAATTTATTTAATCACTTGTAAGTTTTACCTTACAATTACAATACTTGCCCTCAACAGTGATTATATAGCCCTTTGTTATAATGTTAAGACTGTTGGAACTATTTTCCAATGTAGAGTGTAAAATCCTACTAGTTACTTTTATAAATATGAAAGTTTGGATGGATGTATGGATGGATGTTTGTTACTCTTTCACACAAAAGTTATGGAACGGATTTCAATGAAATTTGGTATGGTAATAGTTTAGGCTCTGGATTAAAACATAGGCTACTGTAAAGGCTACTGTACTGTAATGTAAAAGTACAGTATTCCTGTGGGATACTGTATTTACACAGGCGGAGCCCCACAGCATAAGCTAGCAAATGAAAAACATAAATCTATAGTGCAGTAAAGTCTAATTTAGGTATAGTTATAGGTACTTAATTATTAAAAAGTACTTATGAGTTACGTCTTAACCATACCTATTACATAAAATGTTTGTACGAGTGGCATATTGCCTAGATATACTTAAATTGTTAAAATATAGCTATTTAAAAAAATGCCATGCAATGCAATTAGCACAATACATTTAAAATATTTAAACCAATATAGGTTGTGTAAAACTGATGTACTGGTTGCAGCAAAACTCTTCCGAAAATAAAAATAGTTGAACTATAAAACCTCATGTCTCTTATGTATTCAATTTAACAAAAATAAAGAATTATTAAAAAATTCTACATATAATAAATAAAGCATTAGTTTTTTATACTTATTTAAAAGTTGAGACTATATTAATTTAGTTACAGGATACAAGATTCAACAGTGCTTTGTACATTTTTAAAACACTTATGATGATAACAATATTGTGTAAGCATTTTAATAATTTAAATAATAATGTTAATGTTAAATATCTATTTAAAATTCATACATTTTAATATACACTCGGGGAAAGTTAATAAAGGAAAAGGAAAATAAAAAAATACTGTATTATTTTCTTATTAGAAACTTGAGGAAAGAAAGTGACATAAGATTTTATTGATTGAATCTAGTTTTAGGCATATTAAATTATTAAGCATAAGTTATTTTATTAATAATAACATTTACACATTTATTCTGATTCTGGTATAAAAAAATCTGAAAAAAACAAATAGAAAAGCTATTGTAAAATGAAGTTGAATATTACCGCTGGAAAGGGATGTCAATAGCTAACCGGCCAAATTGTCTGCACTACGACACTGCAGTACTCATTTATACACGTAGCTTTTTAACTCGTACGGATTATAACAGAACGAGAAAGATATGTTCTTCACCATCCCACCCACATATAATCGATTTTTAAGAATTTCTAATCGGATTTCCTACTTTTGTTGCTATAAATAAATAATTATAAAATAAAATACATAAATGTTTTCTTGCACAGGCTGAGCGTGTGAAAAAAAATACGTAACTTACCAAGAGAAGATAGGTCGGCCCGAATAAAATTAGAAACGCCAAAAACTCACTAAAAATACACTTTATAGGTAATACTTATCATTGTCTCTAATCATTATGCGTTTGCAGGTATATTTGCGACGCGAAAGACGTCTTTCATGATAATCAGCGACATAATTTTCACATTTTCTCACGATTTTTGCACGGAACATACATTGATCGCGAAGCCATGACAGGTCGTTTGAACGAAGTGAAGTTGCGGCGATCGCTCAGCTGACGGGTATTTTTCGCATTCCATAGAGTGAAGTTAGTTTCTTGAGGTCAAAGACCTTCCTTGTAAATCAGATTTTTGGGTAGTTTACTTGAAAATTAAAAAAATATTGTTTTTAAATAAAAAACAGTATTATCTACATACATTTATACTACTTCGAAATTTATAATCGTCTCACTCCTTTTTTTTTCAAATAAATTGACTACTACTTCAAATAATTGATTTTACAATAAAAATATTACGATAAGGTAAACTACGGTTTAGACTAGGCATGATGTTCCTGATGTTGGTAATGATAGGTCATCAAAATGAGATCGTCGCGCGTCGTCTACTATCGTAGTAGGTACTTGGGTAATAAGAGGTTTTTGAAAGATCGGCAACGCTCTGGAGTTTTGACTGTCCATTGGCGGCATCGGCAGTACTTTATCGCTTACCATTAGGCGAACCGCGTGTACTCGTTAATATGTCCTTAGAAATAATTATTCACTGTTTATTTGTAATATAGTTAATATTAGCTTTTGATAAGTACTGACAAGATGTTCGAATTTAGTAGAGCAATCAAGAGCATTTCACTTTGTAGGTAGATATGAGTCCAATTCCACGGTAGACATACTCCAAACTACAATAGACATAATATGACTTTTGCTAAAGTGAGACGTCAGACGTATATTATAGTAAAATGTGGGCTATTATATGGGTAAGAATTAACATCTAATAAAATATACTTATTAAACGTCTAGGTATTTACCATGGCAGTTTATGGGACCACTCCAGTTCGACTCTTCTTGGCGCCAACAGCGACATGGTCCGTTCGTTCTGTTTCTTTTAGATATTTAGTTATTTGTATCTCCGTATATCATATTAAAATAGTTTTCTCAACACGTAATATGAACAATCAAAGCAAAGTGCTTATTTATAAAAGCATGTTATACAGCTTTTAATTTCTTCTCTGTTCATGTTACGTAAGTGTTTATTTACCTGCAACAAAACAAGAACAAAATTATTATATAATAGCTGTTTAAGTAATTTGATGTAAGACAATATGTTAATAAACAATCTAGAACCCATTTTTGTATATCTTAAAAAATAACGAATATACAAACAATTTAAATTTATAATATGAAAGGGAGCGATATATCGGCCTGTGACGTCACGAGTAGCACCCACCATACCTTTGTCATTACAAAATGTATAGTGGTAGCGACTTGTAACGTAACAAACCGTTTTGGGGGAAAGAGATGGGTCGTATTTTTTAATTGCTTATAATTTTAATCGGGTCAATCTAAATACCTATTTCTTTTAGATTTCTGTATCTTTAATCAACATTTTTAAATTTTATTTATAATAATGTGATATTCTCCACACTAGGCAACAACCATATTGTAATTAAAAGAACGGACTACCTCGAAGGACCATATTGTTTGGTCACACCGGGACACTCTGGGACCGAGGTAGTAGGTAAGTAGACGTACTTTTAGGTATCTTATCACTTTTATGTGCTTTGTAAGAATTATCTAAGTTTAAATTATTAATTTAGGTAATTATTAATTTAATTTATAAATTTAATAAATAATTAAAAATTAGCTTCTTAGCAAATGTATTTACTACCCAAATCCTAAAAAACGGAGTAACAAAGGTACCTGTTTTTCATCGGGGAGCGCATACTTCAAGGGAGTTTTAAAGAATGGGACACCTCACACCTCACCGCTCTGTGGGGACTCGCGGCACCAGAAAAGTCACCGATTGCCGTGTCGCGCCCTATGTAAATTGGCAAATGGAGAATGTTACTGGGTATGTAAAATCACTTTAAACTCTGTTAAAGTAACGCTAATATGTATGCCGATCCACTCGTTTTTGTTTTATTAAAAATATTAAGCAGTTGTATGATTTTTCACGCGTTCCAAGTTCGGAAAATTTTCGAATCATGCTAGTGCTGTATAACCGAGGTGTAGCGCGCGTAACGTCACGCTACACCTCGGCTATACAGC